>VMRN01000372.1:0-12066 GCA_010277015.1 Poeciliopsis turrubarensis
CTCAGTGTGTGTGTCTCAGTGTGTGTGTGTGTGTCAGTGTGTGTGTGTCAGTGTGTGTGTGTGTGTGTGTGTGTGTCTGTGTGTGTGTGTGTGTGTGTGTGTGTGTGTGTGTGTGTGTGTGTGTGTGTGTGTGTGTGTGTGTGTGTGTGGCCTCAGTTTAACTCTGACATGCAGGAAACTTTGGCCGCTCCTCCTGACATCAAAGGTTCGTTTGAAGTTTAAAATAAGATGAGATTCTCCTCCAGCCTGTGTTTATCCGAGTCGTCATCATCATGCTGATGATAACCCAGCAAAATGTCCTAAATAAAGGCTCAAACGGGTCACATTTACATGATTTAAGCTGCAGAATCACAGAATCTCATTTGGATTCAGGTCTGGACTTTGACTAGACCAAACCCTTGCTTTCCATGCGAATAATGTTCCAATAACACTTAGTTTGGATTCAGCCCAGTTCAATCTGAATAAGACCGGTTTGGTTCACTTGGCGTAAATGCTAATCGACCTCTGACCTCTGGTCCTCCAAGCCTGGGTCTGGTTCGGTTTGAATGTGAACGCCAAGCGGACCAGAGAGCGCTCCAAAAGCAGGAAGTGGACGACAGCGCAGGGCATTCTGGGTAAATCCAACCAAAGCTAACATGCTAGCCTAGCGCTAGCAGCAGAAATGGCTCCTGGTCTTCAGCCAAAGACTAAAGAGAAATCCTCCAGCACTAAACTCTGACGCCTCCATCTGGTTTCATCTGGTGAAGCAGGAAGTTGCTCTCAGCATCTTCAGAGGTTTTAGTGTCGTTTCCTGCAGTGGTTGTTGGTGCAGCGCCCCCACAGGCCAGGAGGGGAACAGGCTGGTTTGGGTCAGAACCGCAGCAGCTGGACGTGGAGCAGAAGTTCTGGTTCCAGTAGAACCGGGTCGACCCGACTGAAGGAGGGAAACAATCTGACTTTCTGTCCTGATGTTTTCATATAACGTTGTGGGAATGCGGCCGTTCTGAGAGGTCATGCAGAGGTCACCCTCTGACTCAGAGCTGCGGCCTAAACTAGTTCCCTGCACCGGATCTGGACCGGGACGAGCTGGATGGCCAACGGATGACCGACGTGACATCCAGAGAGCAGAAAGCTCTTTGTGGTGCTTCTTACTTTAATCAGTCTGCTGCAGCGGGATGACATCACCATGATAACAGTAAATAACTCCGCTGGAGAATGGCGCTAATTCAACACTTACCTAAACATGCGTGCTAACTGAAGCACATCTGCACACTAATTAATGGATTCTCCAAAAAAAAAAAGAGAAAACAGTTGAACTGAAGCAGGAAGTCTGCTTGTCTGATGGTTTTTCTTCATTTTTCTTAAATAAAGTCGGATCCAGAGCGGAGGAAGAAATCTCAGCAGCTACCTAACCTCTGGGATGTTTCATAACTTCGTTGACAACTAATGATTTAAGTAATTTTTTGTAATTTACCAACAGTCTACAGAGAGGAAATGTGGTTGGGTCTCCAGTAGACGCTCTCCAGCAGCAGCGGTTCGTTTTGAGGTATTTTGGTTTAATCAGGGAACCTAATCCATCACATTTCATCAGACTCATCAAACACAGATCGCAACCAGAATCACTGGAAACAGGAAATAACATCATATCTGCAAGAAAGTAAGATGCAGCAAATTAAAACGTAGAAGGTTTCTGAGCATTGTTATGATTATATGTTACATAATAGCAGAAGCGGTTTGTGTATGAAACTCAGATTCAGCAGCTTTATGTTCATCCAGATTTCTGCTAACATCCTCTCTCTTAACTTTGGTACAAAAAAAGACAGTTTTCATATTTGGCTATGTTGATGCACAGCCAAATAAAGAAATTCGTACCAACAATGTCATAACAAAATGAATATGGATTTTATGAGAAAAAGTGATTAAAGATACTATAGTACTACACGGTGCATTAAGGTGCAACAGCTTCAGTTACTAATAAATGAAGTTGTTTCTTGATTGGATTGTGAACCTAATACACCTAATAAACATTAAAATCAATAACATTTATTACCAATGACACATGATCACACTCACACTCACACACACACACACACACACACGCACATTCCAGGAGCACCACAAACCATCATCCCACAGCGGAGGGTGTGGTGGCTACACCGTCCACTGACCAATCACAACAAAGCTTTGATAAGAGCCAGAAGCAATGGCTGGACCTGCTGGATCCGTTCTCTTCTCTCTCTTACACACACACACACAAACACTCAGGACCCTACTGCTGTGCGCTCAGCGGTTGGTTGGCACGCGGAGGGAGACGGCGGCTGTGAAAACTCGAGTGGAGATGCTTCTGGCAATCTGAGCAGCTAAGTGTTGGAGACGGAGCTGGAGGTCAGGGGAAGCGGCGCAAATTAGCAAAGAAGACGAAAAGCAGAAAGAAAAGATGTCAGAACGAGCCATAGGTGACAAAAACAGAAAGTTAATCAGAGAAAAGGCCGAGGACAGAGAGCAGGAGCAGAGGAGGGGCGCAGCGTCTGGACGGAGATGAAGAGCTGGAAACAAAGCGAGGCAGAGAGAGGCCGGGCGAGGACACAGAAAGCCGAGAAGGTGTTGCTTGTAAAAGTCCTGCCAGGAGTTCCTCAAAAAGCCATTAATAATGGAACAGAAATCAAAAAAACCAGCTTTCTGCAAGAGTTGGTCCAGGCAGCATGCCACTTCCAGCAGCAAGGCTGCAGACACACTCCGGACCGGGCCAACGCTCAGACACTCAGGAAGGTTCAGGGAGCCTCTGCACAGTCAAACATTAGCAGCAATAATTTAGCTCCTCACAGGAGGACAAAATGGACTTTCAACGCAGTGATGTCTCTGTTTCAAACTAAATATTTAGATAGAAACTCAACAGTTAGCTCACTAACTAAATATTATCTCAGAGATAAAATATTTAAATTGGCGCTAATAACTTGCTAACCAACGATTTAATTTCAACTTAATATTTAGTTTCACACCAAATCTTTGGCTTGATAACTAAATATTTAGTTTGGAGCTAAATTCTTAGCTTTCTAACTATATGTTTAGCTTGTTTAGCTAAATGTTTAGTTAGAAGGTTAACTAACTAAACATTTAGCTCAGCTAAATGCTTAGACTGTAGATAAACAGTTAGCAAGCTAACTAATTTGATCTGAACTAAATATTTACCGCAATAATAAATATTTAGCTAGGAAACTAAATATGTTTTAGTATCACTATTTAGCTTCTAGTATTCAGTAGATAATAATTTAGATATTAAATATTTAAGTTGTTAACAATATATTTACTTTGAAGCTAAATATTTAGTTTGAAGTTAAACATTTGGTTTGGAGAGATAATAGGTTAGCTTGCCAACTAAATACTTATCCTAGAGCTTAATATTTAATTCAGAGAAAAATAGCTCACAGACTAAATATTTAGATTCAATTTAAATATTTAGCCTAAAACTAAATATTTAATTTATTCTTAGATTTGAGCCAATTTTTAGTTTGTAGCCAAATAGTTAGCTTCGTAACTAAATATTTAGGTTGGAAGTTGATATTTTGTTGCTAAACACTTAACTTGAAACTAAATATTTAACCAAATAATTTAGTTTGAAACTGTAATATTTATAGATGAAAGAATGGCTAACAACATGGTGAAAATATTAGCCTGAATATTAGTGATTTTCGCTCTTATGATGACCTAAATAACTAAATATTTGGAGTTAGTTTGTGACTTTAAAACAGGAGCGGCTCGGCCCGATCCGAGCGTTCCCTCCGGAGTTCACGGCACCAATTCCTGACATTTCACAGCAGTTAGCAAACAGTTTGCAGCACCAGAAAAAAAAACACATTAAAGTAAGCACTGCAGGGTGTGTGTGTGTGTGTGTGTGTGTGTGTGTGTGTGTCCCAGTAGAACAGGTGTGTAGTGAACCCAGGAGAGAAAAGCCGTCCTGTTTTCGCTCCTTAAGGGGCCCTCCACTCAAATTAGATGTAAATGAGGTCTGGAGTGGCTTCCCAGGGAGGACGTTATGGGATCGGCAGGCCTGAGGAAAACTGGGCAAGCAGCTGAGGTCAGCACTGTTTTTCTCTCATTAACCTCCCCAAATGTTGTTTATAATGGAGCAGGAGAACCGGGCCGGTTCTGACAGCCGCTGCTCAGAGGGTGAGGGAGGATGTTAAATCAGGAACCAGTTTAATGATTTCAGAAGGTCGCTGATGGTTTCCACGGCTGATGCAGCCAGACGTCTCCCTCTCCGCTGATTTCCTGCTCTGCAGGCGTTCCCAAAATAATACGCCTTGTAGGCCTTTTCACGTTCTTCTCATGGATTCCAACACTTCAAACCCAATTTCCTTCAGCTTGTGTCATGACACTTAACTGCGGTTCTCAGCGACCTTTGCAGTCGGCCTGAATTAGTTTGATTCAGTAGAAACGTCTTCAGAGAGCCGTAAAAACCAGCAGCAGGGAAAATCCCCCTTCAACACCTGATGGCTCTCGCTCACTGCTGGATCATTAAACCTTGTTATCGTTGTGAGTCTGCAGACTTCGCTCTTCATCAATACAACGCTGCGTTACTTTGTGACGCAAACATTAACAGGATGAAGGAGGTTAGCATCTGCTTAATGAAATTTTCGCTGCTGTGCTCAAACTGGACCAGAACTTCTTCTGGTTCTGTTACGACTGTAGTGTAAACCCAACAGGTTGTCCGGTTTACTGCCAGGTTTATGGTCCTTCAATTTAAACAAATCAATTCTGCAGCGCTGAAAGACTTCTGGACCAGGCGGAGAAAAGGTTTTCACTCCTCAGTCCTTCAAAATAAAGTCCAGAAAAGACACAGTTGTTCCAGTTCAAACCGTTAGCAAAGCGCCGCTTCGTCCTTCACAAACTCAGAGATGTATTTATTAAATCAGATTTAAGCAGCAGCCAAACCCGATTCCTCCTAACCCTCATCGGTTGCTCTCACTCTAATGTTTGCTCATGATTTGTTTGGTAAAACAGTCCAAGTGTCACATTTCGGACCCGCTGCATGTTGCTGCTGACCTTCACAGCAACGTTGCCGATAAAACAGCAACAACATGAAACCTGGAGCTGTTAACTCAGCGCAGAGTTCAGAAAAATAACGCAAAAATAATGCAACATCCTTCTCTTTTCTCACTCTCTGTCAGCTACGCTACACACAGACCCGTTTCCATAGCAACTGACAACAACAGCACTTCATGTAACAGGATTCAACATTAAAAAGCACGGAAACATTCAGTCCGTTACAGCTTTATGTTTTTACGCTTAATGTTTATTTTGCCATTAATAAGTGATCGCTGTAGTAGATTAGCTACCGCTGCTATTAGCTAAGCTAAGCTAACACCGCGGTGGTGGATTAGCTAATTTAAGCTCTGCTGATGAGCTATCCGAGTTTGTGTGTGGGTTGCTTTTTTAATTATTAAATGAACCAAAAACCAAATTCTGCAGCAAGTTAGCATAGCTGAACTACTTCCTTCTCCCTCGCGTTTGTTTTCAATTAAAACTTTTCCCTGAGCTTGCTGTCTCGTTGTTGTAATGTTGATCATTAGATTTGAGATTTCATGTTGACAGCTCGCAGCTAAAGCCAATGCTAGTCATCGTTAGCTAGCAGTTGTTGCTCTCCAGCAGGAAGCTGGGGGCGGGATCTTGTGCACCTGCGGCAGACGGTGGATACGATTGGGTTTGGAGACAGAACAAACAGATACAAACTCATCTGAAACGTTGTTTGGCAAAGGCTGTTCCGAAATGTTAAGAATGATCTGTTGGCTAAATGCTGTTCTTTTAAAGCTTCCTGGTTGCTTTGTTTCATATTTCACAGCCAGGCCTCTCTGCTCTGCTGCAGCACCAGCCCAGTTTCATGCTCCCTGCAGCGAAACATCACCCAGAGGGAGAGAACTGATTGGCTCACCAGTCAGCGGAACCAGTTAAACCCATCAGAACCTTTGGGAAACATCCCACACCAACACCAGAACCCAAACTGCGGCTCCATCCCTTCAGTCCAGTTAAAAAAAGGTTTCTCCAGCATTTATGGAAACTTCCTCTATGTTTGTTTTTCCTTTCAATCAACCACCATCTGTATGTTTTTCCCTAAAATGATGCATACCAGTCTGACCAGTTTGGACCAGTTCTCCTGACTTCAATAGATATAAATATCCTGCTGCCAGAAAACTATTTAAACACACATTCCTGACATTTATTCACATGGTCAGCTAAACATTTGATGATATTTTCTATGATCACTTGTCCAAATGTAACTGGTCTCTATATAAACTAATATCTCCGCTACAACGTTTAAAAACTAATATCATACACATCAAATCAGCTTCAGAAAAGTTTTCATCCACCTGAACAAACCCAGCTCTGAGTGATGTTTTAATGACAACCAATAGGGGGCAGCGCAGCGCTAAGCTACAACCTGTCAGCCAATCAGACGGCTTCAAAACGACCCTCACTTCCTGTCAGGGATTAAACATGGCGCCTGCAGGCAGGTTCAGGAACAGCTTTAAACGTTGGAATATAAAGTTACTAAAAGAGACGTTGATCAGGAATAGTGTGAATTCATCAATCATTTATTTATCGTTTATTTATCATTTATTTGTCGTTTTATTTGTCGTTTTATTTGTCACAACCTGCAACGCCATGAAAACACCATTTCCTCAAATCTCCACTTTGGTCTGAGTTTTTATAAATAATCATTTTACTGATATTAAACAGAGTTTATTGTGCGGATGAAACGATAAAAAGGTTAAAAAGACAGGCTTTCCTAGATATCAAATTGAAATAAATGAAATAAATATCAAATTTAATAAATAAGTTATTAATTTCTGCATCTCATGACATCATCAGTTACACATGATTTAAGTAAACATTATAAAACACTTTGTTTTCTTTTCTTTTCATAACAAGATAAAAGTTATATCACACATTGTTTTTCTTTGGTAATCAATTCTTCTATTGATTTTCTGATGATTAATCAATTTCTGAGATGTGAAATTGTCAAATATTTCATTTAACCCCTTTAGTTTCTTTTTAAAAACATTAAATTTACATTAAAAGATGCAAGTAAACAATTCAATTAATTTTACAATTTAGAAAATAAACATTTTGTTCCCTAAAATGCAACAACTTGGCATTATTTCAGTGAGTGCTTGATTTTCTGTGGATTAATTGATGAATAACTGAAATAGAAAAGTTGATTAATATGTGATTAATTTTACACAATGTGAAGCTAACAGATTTACAGACAGAGATCAGTTCAAATCTCAAAAGCAACATTTTGATAATATTTTGGAAAGTTTCGCGTTAATTTCTGGTCTTTCAGTAAATTAACTATTTTAGAGTCTTAACTCCAGACATCAATTAATCTATTACTACATTACTTGATTTCAGTTATGGATTAATTGTCGTTAATCGTTTCAGCCTTAGTTAAGTCAAATGAAAATATTGGCCAGATGTGTTCACTTTAAATGAAAATCAAGTTAATAACCTATTTTTGGCCAGATTGTTTCTGTATCCGAAGCTGATAAGTTTGGTTCATTGAATGATCTGAAGTCCATATTCTCCTTATCTCAGCTGGCAAAGCCAAATCTCTGCCTGGAGCAACGGCGCTCGTCTCCTTTAAAAAGTTTCCCATCTGCCCTCACCTTCCCAGCGCAGAGCTCATCCATTTTAATGCTTCCCACCTCCGACGCCTCAAATTTATCTGCAGAGGGGAATAAAGACGAAGGCCGGCCGGGGGAGGGAGCAGTTCGGATAAATCAGAGGAGCAGAAACAGACGGGCAAATCTCCCCCAGGGGGGCCGAGCGACACCACCCCTAATTATTTATTTTACTGGGGTGTAAACGTCCTGGGGGGGCGCCGCAAGAACGCCAGCAGGTCCTGGGGGGTCGCAACACAAACCTGCAGAAGGAAAACAATCACCTGAACGAAACGCGCTCCAACCTGCAGACGCAACAAAACGCAAACACACACAGGTGCTGAACGGCAGATACATGCATGAGACGCAGCTACAGCAGCTGCAACGCATGCAGCTGCAGCTGCAACGCATGCAGCTCATGCAGATGGAGTTTGTCGTGTCAGTTTGATCTGCTGCTGACCCCCTGCAGGGCTTCAACCGCTTCGTTATCACCAATAATCACTTCCATAATTATTTCCCTCCAGTGTGTGTGTGTGTGTGTGTGTGTGTGTGTGTGTGTGTGTGTGTGTGTGTGTGTGTGTGTGTTAGGAACATGTACACACATCTGTCTGAGGAATGAAATCGCTCTGAAGGGTCAACAGGTTGGATAAAGTCTCTCTGCTCTCTGGGTTTTAGTTAAAACATGAAACTGGATCAGAAACTTTTGGGTCCAGAACTTCACTGGTTCTGGTTCTGGTTCAGAAACTCAGTTACTGGAGGTTCTGTTGAATGTTTTGAGTCAGCATTGATCTGAATGAAATCAGGTTTGAATGATCAGTCCATCCAGCTGGGCTGATCAGAACCGAGCCGGTTCTGATCTCAAACATATCCAGCCACCTTTGATGACTTTTAATTATTTGAAGATGCATCAAAGAGAAAAATGTTAAGATCGATCATATTTATGCATCAAATCAAACATTCTTCATTTTATCCAGTTAATTAGTGAATCAAAGTTCCCCTCTCAGTTCTAATGAATAAATGGGAAAATGTTTTAATAATCGGTGCATCTTTACTTCAATCTAATTAACTGACTCTATGGAGTCATGGTTCTGGTTCTGGTCCACCGGAACCGTCCCGGGTCAGGCTGGGCTCTACTTACAGGCGCTCTGCGCTCCGCGGGACTCCTTTGGGTACCGTCTTCAGACCCAGACCCTGGCAGTCCACATGCGACCCGGAGCAGCTGCACTTGTGCGGGCATCCATGCGCCGCGGCGGCCCACAGCAGCGCGGCGAGCAGCGGAGCCCAGAGCCGGAGTCCGGCGCGCCTCTCCGACCCGCTCACACACATATCCCGGTTCCGACAGGCTGGGTTCACAGCAGCGACTCCGAGGAAGGAGGATCGGTTCGGTTTCCTCCAAGTGAAAACTTTCTCCCGTGGGTTCGGAAGTTTCTCCGCTTTGAAGCAGAAAGCTGCGCGTAAAATCTCCCCAAAGCGCCGCGGAGCCACGGATCCACTCACAGGGCGGTCAGAACCCGGTCTGGACCCGAGCCGACCCGGTGGAAGCGTTCTGCTGGGCTGGGACCTCCGAACTGAACATCCTCCGCTGCTGCAGGAAAAGTTCCGGAGCGCAGCGGCGCGGCAGACTGGAGCGACCTGCGCGGAGCATGCGGGTCCCCCGCAGCAGAGCGCCTCCCCCCGCCTCTCTCTCTCTCCTGATGTCACCGCAAACCGAGCGGGAGACTTCCCCAAACTTTCACTCGCTGCAGCTGATCTGCAGCAGGAACCGGACCGAGCTCTGGTTCCTCTCCAGCAGCCCGGACTGGATCCAAACACTCCGAACCAACCAGCAGATAAACCTCCACAAACTGAACAAATGCAGCAGTTTTTATAGTTTCAGTTCAAACTAAAGATGTATTATGTCTCAAACTTGGACCCTTAAAAGGAGCCGTTCATGGTTTTAATATCCCATTCTGAGCGCGGCAGAGCCGCTCATCCAGACAGAAAAGTTTCAGAGCCATGTTTCTGGGGGAACACCAGGACCACCACACTGGACCAACTTTCTAACTTTGTCACATCTGCAGCATCCTGGCGGAACAAGCCGCAGACGCGCTGCTGCCCTCTGTTGGTGGAGGAAGACTGGAGAAAACTCCCTTCACACTGAAAAGTCTGTTTCTCTTTAGTTTCAGGTGTTTCTCTGATGATGAGACGGAAAAATCAACAACTATCTGGATACAAAATGAATATTTCTGATGCGGTGCAGCTTCTGCTCTGCAGTAAAAACCGGAAACGTCCAGTAGAAACTTCAACATCTGGTTCTGAAGTCCAGAACCGATCCAGCCTAACTGCTGCAGCGAGGCGTTCAGGGACGGCTGGGAAACCCGTCAACATCTCAGAACAACTAATGATTTAACAATTAGAGTTGTCCCAACACAATAAGATATCAATATCGCAGCTCTGATAATTGATCGATGCCGATACGACAACAGCAGGAATCACAAAGTTTCTGCAGCTGCACCGACTCAGACTCAAACCTTTGTCTATCAACACACAAATGTTCAAAATGCAAGAAATTCATATTAAATTTCTACCTACCCATGATGGAAGTAAAGACCTGCATTGCGATAGAAATGTGCAAAAGATGATAAATTGGCAATACATTTTAGATTACTCGTTTTTTGGCTGAAATCTGACTAAAACAATCAAATCTTGTTTTTACTCTTAAATATTGACTGAAATTTCTAAACAACCCGGATCATTTTTTTAGTAGCTTCATCCATCCAAACCTATGTTCATTTAAAAAATAAAACCAGCCAAATATTAAATAATCTCCACTTTTTAAAGTTGTAGAAAAAGAGAATATCTGATTATTTTCTCATTTTTAACCCTTTATTATTTAATGCTAATTGTCTTATTGAAGCTGTTCGCACTGAGCTGAGTTTATTCACCAATAAATCTGGTTTGGATGGAAAACCTTTCCACAGAGCAAAGCCAGCTAATGCAATCAGGCACCATAAACTCGACTTTTATTTAGATCACTGAACATCTAAATTGGTCATTAGTAATATTTATTTAATCCAAAAGAGTGAGAACATTTTTATGATTTGGATTTAAAATGAACAGACTGTTTTTCTTGGAGGATCTGAATATTTCGTTTGTTTTATTAAATGCTGTTCAGTTAATGGTCAGATTTTCAGTCCTCGGCTGAAAGCTTTGACTTCATGATCCAACATGTTCTGTGTTATGCTGTAAGAAGTGGATTTGTCTCTGGCGGAATAATCTGAGCAACGATTTCAGTCTGAAGCTGTTAAAATATATGAAGAAAGTCTGAAAATGGCAGATAAGCATTAATAATTAATCACAAGTCAGTTCAGAAAACAACACAGCAACAGCACTGTAAAAACACAAAATCTTATTTTGGTACGAGTTCTACTGCAAATGTGAGAATACACTTAAAATAAGACAAAACTGACTTATAAGTAACTTTTCAGCAAGAAACTTTTTTAGTCAAAAATGAGTTAATATGAGGAAGTGCAGATTGTTCACTCATAAAAGCTTGGCTTGTTGCAATAAATCACATAATACATTAAAGGAAGCTCAATCCTTTCCTTTTGCATGATTTATTGTTTTTCTCTTTCTACAAAAACAGGATGATAAAGTCGTCAGTTTGGTGTTTTTTTTCCTCAAGGATAATTTTGTTTACAGAGACTAAATAATAAATTTTATTTGTTGTTGAGTTGTTTTGGATATTTGAAATGTCTTCCTGTTCCTGCGTTAAATGTTCACTAGAAATTAAAGTTTATTGACCTTTGAGAATGAGTTCTTTCATTACCATTATACTCCTAGAAAATGGTCTCAAAACATCAATATTATCGTTTATCATAACAACTTATGGGATTATTTATCGTTCAGCAACATTTACTACTATAAGCCAAAAATCAAGACATTTTCCCATAATATAGATCACGAATCGACTAAAGTAGACCGAAAATACTTGGTAGGATTTGGTGTTCTTGCAGGGAAGACCTGGGTTTAGTACTTCGTAAGTTATTTAAGTCTGACCTCCTAAATGAAGTCTGGCAGCGGCTCGGCCAGCGTCGGGCTGATGGCAGCAGAGGGGAAGTAGAGCAGAACAGCAGCTAATTTCAGGAGCTTCCTGGGGGATTTGCATGGCCTGGAGTTTCCTGGGCTTCACTAAGGTTTCCTCCACCGTCGACCAGCAGGTATCTGAAACAAAGCCAAGACTTTCCTTCATGCACCGCTTTTTATCTCAGAGATCCCGGCTGCTTACGGGCCGTGCCGAGGGAAGAGCCGCAACTTCAGAAAACATCAAAGAAAATGGCAACAAAGACCGACAGCATCACCACGAAAAGGCTTTGATTCGAGTCATTAGAGGACCAACTGCCAGCAGAACCAGAACCAGTATGGACCCAGTACGTAGAGCGGGACCAGT
>VMRN01000372.1:12076-43889 GCA_010277015.1 Poeciliopsis turrubarensis
GTGGAATGGGACCAGTATGGACCTGGTATGTGGAATGGGACCAGTATTCAGAAAGTGAATTAGACGCCATAAATGGTGAAGCAGCTTTCAGGTTTTATCTTCCTAAAATCTGGAACAAACTTCCAGAAAACTGGAGAACAGCTGAAACACTGAGTTCCTTTAAATCTGGACTAAACCCAGGTGGCTACCAGAGTTTCTTTTGAAACAGAAGAAATTTACATATTTGATGAGTAATGAGGATTTTAACAATGATACTCATCAAAATACAATGTCTGTTAGTGGTTCTCACAATTGCAGACTGTATGATGTGTTTATGTTTTTATGATGTACAAATAAAGTTGATTGAGTGATTGATAAAGCAATTGATTTCCATGGAAACAAATTGCCTCCATTCGCTAGCGTAAGTTCAGCAGAATGACATCCGATATGTAAGGAGAAAATGGCCTTCAGATCTGAAACGGACTCGGATCCCGACACCAACTTTGGGAATGACTGGCGTAAACTCTACCTCAAACCTTTGAAACCTTATAGGACTGAATTGTTGTTTTTCACTATAATGGAACCTGACCCAATCAAGAAAAATACCCTAAGCAGAAAAGAAGAAAATAAAAAGAAAAACAACTCTGAGGTTTGAGCAGTTTCACAACACATATAAATCATCTTACTGCACAGCTGGGCAGTTCATTGCTTATGATAACTCACAATTCAATTTAATTTCCATTCTTTGGCTGTCAATTTGATCCAATACTGACTTAATAAATTATACTATGCAAATAACTGGTGTACCTGTTAATAATTGAATGCATCACTTATTTTTTGATGATTCCTTTCTATGTGAGCAGCCATGATTTAACTGTATTTACGTTCATATTTTAGAGCAGTAAAATATCAGAAAATAAAGTAGCACCCCCGCTCAAAAAGTTAAAACATGGTTGCTAGGTAAGAGTCTGTACCTGGCTCAGGTTGCTAGGTAACAGTCTGGGCTTCTGATTTGAAATGTTACATTCTGGAGATGTCAGATAATTTTCCAAACACCAAAAACCATGAACGTGTTGTCAGTAACCCAAATGGAAATACAAAAACATGCTAACTTAGATAACTCAGTCACTTCAATCATATTTGAACAATATTGCTATTCTGAAATGTAGGAAACATTTTCTTGATTTATTTGATGAAATATTTAGCATCTGTGATCCCAGAAATATTTGACCCTGACTTGTTTTTCCATGAGTCAATGCTGAGTTATAGCTCTTACTGTGATTAAGGACACACACTGACTCAGAAGAACGAAACATAAAGAGTTCCCTGGGTAGAAAGTCATGAAAAGCTCTTTGATATTTGTATTGGAGGGAATTTAAGAGCTTATAGCTAATCTATTTAATCAGTCCCTCATGCCATTCCAATGCATACTTCATTTTATTTGTAACAGGAGAATAACTCCTGGTGAACTCTTCATGAACAATAAAATTAATGCAATCCAAATCTTTTTGCCCTCATTATTCTCTTTAAAACGTTCTAGCTTTAATGTCTTTCATTTCTGCTTCATCACATCACCATTATAAAAACAACAAACTGAAAATAAATGTGATCCTGCAACTTTTAGCTGGATCTCTGGTCAAATCACATATCTGAACTCCTCATCAACACTCAGTCAGCAGCCATGTTTCCATCCTACTGTCATGCAAAATATGAGCAAACATTTTAAACCTCAGAAAAACAAAAATAAAGTAAAATGTAAATTAGTCGTGTTTCCGTCCACTGGTTTGGAGCAAATCAGAAAGGATAAGCTAAGTGTGTTCATCCTGGAATAAACAGGAGGTAGAGTAGCTAGCTAGCGAGCATGAACACATCGCATGACAACGGAGAAGTTTCCAGTAATGTGTTGCTAATGTAATGTTTTAATTGTTTCGTCCTGTTGGCTGCTAAGAGAAAGAAATGTTAAAACATTAAGTTTTTTTTTTTGAGAAAAGCCAGAAACTGCCTGGCTACGCAAAAATGTTTTTTTGCATAATTGAGGAAGTTATGCAAAACACATTTATCAACTGGGTTCTGATATAGCAAATGTTCCCATCTAAAAGAGTTCTGTGCCTTACCAGAGGCACAAGACAGAAACTTTCAGTCAAATCTTCCGGCATGGACGGAACGACTCGTGGCGCCAACATCTGATGACGGTTTGCTAGACTTGTTGACCAGTAAAAGGAGAAGCGCCTAATTCACATTTTCTTTCTTTTGCAACATCTTAAAAGTTTGCTCAAAATTCACAACAGTTGGACGAAATCATGTCTACAGAGTATTTCTGCAGAGGAAAACGATTAATTGGACGACTAATCGTGATGAATCGATTATTAAAATAAATGTCAACTAATTTTGAAATTGATGTGCTGAAAAACAACGAACAGTAATAATTCGGCCAAAACTGTACAAAATATGTAAGCATTTTGCATTTAAGATGAAAACATTTGACTGTAAATTTGTTCAATCTGAAACTCGTCAAGTGGACGTTTTAGCTTCACCCAGTTCAAATCTACTAAAGGAATGCTGTTATTGCATTTTAGGCAATAACTTATTTTCTTTTTAAAAAGGAATTCAATCATTTGCTTGTACTCTTTTAATGTGTTTCTAATGTATTAAAACATCTAAAGTGGCTAAATAAAAATCAGCAGTATGCACCGTTTTTCCATCTAATTAGTAGATTAATCTTCAGAATAATCGATTAATTGCTGACTAAATGGGCAGGAGTCTGTTTTGTATGATAGCTTCAGAGGAAAGTAAATGTGGATTTCTGATGACCGTCAGAGTTTCACTCATTCCTGACACTTTCTGGTGTTTCCCTGTAGGTGCGGCTGCCTGGCAAACTCACTGATTACTCATTCCTCTCATATGAAGCTAATTACCACCAACAGGCTGTGGGATCTGCTCTGCTTTTCACTCATCACCACTTCATCAGCTCACTATGTGGAGTCTTGTTATCTGTTTGGTTTCACCTTGGAGGCAGATGGTGGCCATATTTGGACTGCATTCAATATAATCTAAATTTATTCCTCCTAGCACAGGTGGTTCATGCAGATGGAGACTTTTTATTTTTAATCTGGACAACATTATTACCAGATCTTGCGATAGAAAATGTTGGTTGCAGCTCAAAGCATTCTTGTATTGCCTTGTGAGGAATGGCAGGTATCCAGTAGATTTATACGTTTCGATAAAAGTTACCTAAATCTCTGGTTGTTTCTATTGCTTGGAAATAATAAAAACTGATTTATAATTTCTTCTAAAGAGACAAACCTGAAAAACTCTTTCTGACAATTTATTCTGATTTGACATGTGGCATAAAGTTAGATGCAAGACTTGAAAACTGAAGTTCTTAGATGTTCTCCACGCCTCCTGACTGTATTGGAGGTTTCAGAAAACCTGTAAGTATAAAAATGACAGAAGTACACCACACTTTTCAGGTGTTAAACGTAAATAACTTGGTATGAATAATTTTCCCACATTTCACAGCAGCACAGCTACTTTGAGACATTTTGACCTAAAATTCACGTGAACAAAGTGAAGTTTGTTGTGTAACGTGACGCAACATCAGAAAGTTCAAGGGATGTGAAAACTTTTCTGCGTCAGTGTACAAGCCAGGAGATTTTAGAGGCATTCAAGTCTAAACAGAGCTTCAATTTAATCTCAGTCTGGTTGAAAAATGGTTCAGTTTGCTGAATGAAAACATACGCTAATATTAAGGTGCAAAAACACACACACACACACACACACACACACACACACAAACACACAAAGAGGATTCTTCAAGGCGGTTAAATAATGCCATATGTTTCCCCAACAAGGATATTTCTCTCCTGCTGCTTCTCTGTTGTGCTTGATTGATGGCGTAATTTACTAAAATATCGCACACACATACACACAACAGCAACACACAAACCAAACAGTAACACACACACACACACACACACACACACACACACACACACACACACCAGTTAATGGTGCTGTTTCAGGATTATTTGGGCCGTTTAGCTTAAGGCGAAACTAGCTGTCCTGTGTCACCATTTCCAGTTTAGAGGAAGGAAAAACACTCGCTTCATTTCTAACCTCTTTCTCCTGTCTTCTTCTTCTGCTACTCCCAAAGCGCGGGAAGTCCTTAGAAAGGCCCGGCAGTGCTCTGTGGAATATTTTCTGCTAGATTGTGTACTGAACACATCACGCATAATGAGTGAGCCGCCATGTGTTCCTGTGATTTAGGGTTCAGTAACAATAACTCATTAACCTCTAACCTCTGTGATTAAACGACTGATTGAGCAGCAGACCATCTGCACACCTGACCCCGAGAGCGGCAGCAAAGCCCTGAGCTATTCACCGCCGACGCCACTTATCTGCAGCAAACCGCTCCAAACCAGCATTCACCTAACAGGGTGGAATTATGCTAATAATATAGCAATAAATCTTTTAATCCAGCAGGAACTTGGGATTCCAGGAAGTCCTGGTCATGGCAGCGTGAAACAGTTTAACAACGGGATAAAGTCTGAAACGACACAATTACCCATCCAACTGCAAGCCAACACCAGCGGTTTAACAATACATAGTTCAATGAAAAAAAACCCAGGTAATTTAAAGAAAACTGATCAAATTGGAGCTGAAACCACAAATTAGATTAATCACGATTAATCATGATTAATCTGTAATAGAATTTTGAAACTACCGTCAATAATGCCTGTCATGATAAATTTTGCTGGACGATAAATCATCTCAGAAGTTATTGCGATAAATGATAATATTGTTGCTTTGAGTCATTGTTTGATGGACAATTTTAATCACAGACATTTTGTAATTCAACTTATTTGTGGTTTATTTATTTTGCATACTTAAAATGTCTTCCATCTCCATTGTTAAATACAATTAATATAACTAATCTGTAGAAGAATTTGAACAAATCATATCTAAAAGAAACAGTGAGAACAATTCGTAAAAATTTAAATCACAAAAATCTCCTAAAACAATGTCAAAAAAGTAAATTTGAAAAAGGAAAAACAAATAAATTTGTAGAAGAATTTTCAAAAATAAAATCTAAAAAAAGTGAAAAAAAAGATCTCAGTAAATTAAAATAATAAACATCTGAAAAGAAAATTAAATTGTAAAAGAATTAAAAAAATAAAATGTGAAAACATTTAGTCTGAAAAATAAAATGCATCAAAAATACAAATAAAATCTGACATTTAAAAAAAACATGAGTGGATTGAATATTTCTAAAACAAAAAATTCAATAGATAGTAGACTGCATCAATGTATGTTCAACTATCGGATACACATCACAAATTACTCTCAAAATGTTTTTAAATCGTTTCATTAAAATTTTAGTTTGAAACATGTTCTTTGTTTTCCCCAATACTAAAACAAATTTCTTCCCAGAAAAGATCAAGTAAAATTTTTTTGTCAAGTTCAAAACGGCATGATTTGTCCGCTGAATAAACACAAGAAAACAAAACAACACGAAACACATAAAACACCTAAATAATGTTCCTGTTGAAACAGCAGCATGGCTGAATGTGAGCTTTTTCTTACAGTGGACACTTTAATTCAGGCCAAAAGATGCAAAACATGGAAGGTCATTGAAACTGCAGCCAATAAGCGATTAACGCATCCAATTATCATAAACATATTTTGTTATCATAAGCCTCAAAATAACCAAAATAACTCAGTTGTTATGTGTAAATCAGCCTGCTTCATGTTGAGTTAATTCAAAGTGAAAACTAATTAATTCTACATTTGTGGGCTAAACTGTAGGAAAATCTGTGTGACAATGAAAAAACATGCAGTGGTTCAGTCCAGAGGTTGACCTCTTCCTTTTCCTCCCCAACATGAAAAGGTCAGAGGTCATGATACAAATGAAGAAATGTAGGAAAGGGGGATGAAAAGAGAAATAGCAAAAGGATGTAAGTAAGGAGGCCGGACTGATTGGAGCCCATGTCTAATAAGGTCCATTTATAACCCAGCGACAGGTGACTGGCTCACAGAAGAGCCACTCTGCAATGTTTTAATGTTGAATCTAATCTGTCCAAAACAAGTTGTCACAATAGTTTGTATGAATTATCTACATTGAAAGCCTGATTGTTTTCAGCTTTTTCTACTTCAGTACTTTCTCTTTTTTCCGTGAGCCTATCTTCTCTGCTGATCCACCATAACAAGGCATTCCTTCCTGCTGTGTTTTACTTCAAGCTATGGAGGCGATGCTAAAGCAGCAACAGAGACCGGCTCTGTTTCTGCCAGGTGCGGGTGTGTTTTCACTGATATGACAAAGATGCAGAAATAAGCTCAGAAATGTGTGTGTGCGCTTGGCGGGGGGGTAAATTCCTCTCCGCCACTTTAAACCCGCCTCGCTCTGCCCTGACGGCCAATCAAAACAGGAGTAAATCACTGCAGGATGTAAAAGCGGTGCCAAAGAAAAGGAACAGTTTGTGAATTTAAATGTTTTCTGGACGTTTTTGGGCTAGGAGATTGATGGAAAATATAATTTAGTCTTAAATTAGCAGCAAGAGATCAAATTAGTTCATTTAAAAAATGGACATCAAGCTTTTTTTTAGATTTTCTGTTGTCAGGCATCATTTTACTGTAAAGTCCAAATGATAGCTAGAAAACATGAAATGGTTCTGGGATGAAAGCATGTTTACTCATGATTATTTTAGTAATGGAGTATTCTATTGATTTTTCCATTGATTATTAGTGGTGTCAGCTGCACCAAGCTGTGAATGTTTTGTTTATTTGAAGGATGTCGGTGTTTCATTGAGCATTTTAGCCACAACTAACCACTTTTGTGTTGTCATCCCCGCTCAGGTGACAACACGTATGGCAGCCTGTAGCGGCCAAAATGCTTCTGACACTCACTGAACTGGATATGGCCTAGCCACTACAGCTACACATTGAGTTCTACGCAATAAACAAATTCCACATTTTTCTTTATTGGTTAAATTCTGCAATTATGTCTTCTTTGTAGAAATCACTACTTGAGTCTAAAAACTAAACACACTTTCTGGGTTTTAGCACCTAAGTTTTGCATTCATTAGATTCAGATATTTAAATCTTACTTCTAATGTCAAAAATTTACATAACATATTCATCAATATGTTTATGAGAGCAGTGGAGTGATGACGTCAAATATGGAAAACTGAAAAACACAGTTTGCCAAATCTCCAGCATTTCTAGATAGTATACTTTCTTTTTTTAATGACTGGAGATGGAAGCTGAACAAAATGAAGTTTTTATGTTTCACATTACAGAGCAGAGCTGCTGAGACAGGAAGGAGATTGTTTCTTTGAGACCTAAATTACCAGGGACCCGGTCTGCTGAGATGGAACCGATCCGTGAAACCCAAATCATTCCAGTCCCACTTTTTAACGTCAGAATCAGTTACCAAATCATAGCACATATGTTCCTGACTGATGCACTTCAATATTCTACTGCATATTAAGCCTTATAGCTAACTAAAAAACCGAAAATAACTGAGCCCGACCACAAATGTAAGTATCAGGTCTTGACTTACTGTATTAACTGTATTTATCCCTACCTTTAACTACTATCAACACAAGCCTGACAATAATTTTAACCAAAGCTTAATACACAACACGTCTCTAAACCCGACCCTAAAAACAGGATCTGTCACATTAAGCCCCCATAAGGTCCATCATTCTTTATGTTCTCAACAAGCAACATAAACAAGTATGAACATACACATAGCAAAAATGTAATTAGACATGTATTGATGATTTTAACAATGGATCTTGAGAAAATTTGAAGATATACTGTCTTCATTTAAAATGTGATTAATTAAGGGCTCTAAAATAAACTTTAATTTAATTTAATAGAGTGCCAGCACTAATAGTAATACGTCTGGACCACTAGCTGGCTCAGAAAGCAGCAGGTCATGCTAATCAGAACTATGAAACGCTGTTCTGACACCATAACTGGGTCCAAGCACACAATCTGGTTTCCATTTCAACATCTTAAACGTCTGCCTAAATGATTCTAGTTTCTGATTGATGCTTAATGGAGTGAATGTGAGTCTGACTCGTTTCGGAGACGCTGCGGTTCTGACTTCAAAGCTGCGGTCCTGCTGGTACTGGGCAGCACCAGCGCACCAGGAGGCTCCCACGCATGCAACACGCTGCGCTCCACACTGCAAGCTTATCTCTGATCCATCGCCCTTCCTGAAGTTTCAATCTGATCAAAGTTTCAATCCAGCAGTAATGGAAAGCACCTGCATTCATTCAGCTATTTACACTAAAACAATGAGGAGATGTGGATGAACGGATGAGCAAAAGACAGAAAAATGAAAGTAAGAATGATTATATTACTCAGAAGTAATATTCAGGACAGAATTACTGAAGATCGAATAAAAAGGTCCAATGACAAGATCGAGGTGAAGATAAGGACAGAGGAGGTTCATTTCTGCTCAGGCGAAGACTACATCAAAGCTGGACACGGCTGAGTAAAGATGTTTTTCCTATTGATAGTCCAGTAAAACCCGGTTCGATTGGGAACAAAACTACATTTGTCCTATTTTCAAATGTCCGAACTCTTTGAACAACCTGTTCCCCTCCTGGCCTGTGGGGGCGCTGCACCATGAACAACTGAAGGAAACAACACAAAATCATCTGAAGACAGTGAGCGCAACTTCCTTCTTCGTCAAATGGGAACTGATGGAGGCGTCAGATTTTAGCAGTTGGAGGATTTCTCTTTAGTCTTTGGCGACTCAGGAGTCATTTCTGCTGCTAGCGCTAGGCTAGCACGTTAGCCTTGGTTGTATTTTTGGAGCAGTGTCTGGTCCACTTGGAGTTCACATTCAAACCAAACCAGAGTTCACTTCAACCAACACAGACGAGACCAAAGAACCAAACCGAAAACTTCTATCATCCAGTTTTGGTAGAAAAAGAGAATAAACAAATCATGCAAATAGAAGTTGCTGAGATCGCTTCAAGTTATGAGGCGATTAATTGATTTATTGCAACACGTTTATGCACTGATTGCAGATTTCTGACCGATCGCAGATTGCCAATCTTTAAAAAGCCAAACCTGCCGTTTCTGATTTTGGTTGTTACAAATTTTCTTTGTCTGAAACATCGCTAAACATAGCAAGAAATTCACTGAGTTGGCAACAGTGGGGTGACTATTGTCAATTCCAAAAGTAAATATCCAAAATAAATAAACAAATCAATAGGAACAACAAATTAAATTAATTCTTTGGATGCTCAACAAAACTGCACTTCAAAAAAAGGTTTAGTTGAGACCAAAGCACCAAACTCAAGACTTTTATCATCCAGTTTTAGATAGAGACAGAAAATCAATAAATGATGCAACTGGAAATGATTGAGCTTGTTTTGATTTGTTATGTGATTAATTAAATTATTGATTATTGTGACAGGCTGATAGTGATAACAACACACTAACAGACTGGGTTAGCAGCCATTCTGGGTCAGGGTTCAGTTATTCTCCAACAAGGAGCTGAGAAGTCAAAGTATTTGAGAGAAAAAGACAGAACGCAGAAAAGTTTCCTCTGGTTTCTTTTCCCAGGATATTAATGAGGAAATGACACACACACTTGTAAAGAGTAAAAGAAAGAAAGAGAGGAAGAAGCAGGAGGGAGTGAGGTATGTACGTTTTCGTGATTAATCCCGCATTGAGTTGACTCCGCTGGGATTTCCATCAAAAGAGGGATTTAATTGGCATTCTGTCCCAAAACGCTAACCTTCCTCCCCCGAACAAGCCGCTTTCTCTCCACCATCCTGCTGGTGGTAGGGGGGTTACCCCTGCAACACACACACACACGCACGCACACACACACACACACACACACACACACACACACACACACACACACACACACACACACACACTCTGAGAATTACTTTCAGATGTTCAAGGAAAGCAAAGGAAGGTGAGTTTGCCCCATCCAGTCGTACATTCCTATATAAAACACGTTTTATTGCCAACTTAGTTCTTTTTCTGTCCTAAATGTCATCATTTTTGGTTTTGATACTAGGCTTTATAATAAAGTCATAGCATTAAACAATAATATTGTTGTTTTGAGACCATTTTCAGGTAATATAATGAAAATGCCATAAAAAGAAAATATTTTCAAAGTCAGTAAACTTTAAATTCTAATGAGCATTTAACTCAGATATTTTAAATATCCAAAATAAACAAACAACAGAAACAACAAATAAAATTAATTCTGAAGTCTCTGCAAACAAAACTGTCCTTCAAAAAAATATTTATTGTCACCAAAAATATGGAGTTTTTAATTTTACTGCTGACCTTTTTTCTCAGAATTTTAACTTTAAGAATTCCATAAAAATGTTCTAATATTCTAACTTTGTTCTCCTCGTAATTCTGGGTTTCTGTGTTGACTTTGGTGAAGTGCGATATCAAGGCGAGCTGTGTTCGTTCTCTAGTTTTATGTTTAATGGAACTATTTTCTCTCCTTTTGTTGAGAAAAATGACAAAAAGGGTCTGGAACTGGTGCATTGTATTTTTGTCAGAACTATATAGTTACAGAACGTCCCCAGTGCATCACCAGCCAGGCTTTACTTGGGCCCCCGCCAGGGTTAGTATTGTTTGTTTATACAAACCTGTAACAGTGATTAAAGAAGACGGATTAAGGAGTCTTTTTGGTTAAATTGTTGGAAGTTATTTTCAAATTTCCACAAAAACACACAAGTTTTCTGGTGGAAACCCAATAAGCATATATCCATAGTAAGAATTATATATTATAATTTGTTTGATTGGCTTCAATAAAATATTAAAAAAAAAACAAAAAAAAAACATGTTTTTATGTCTTTATGACCTGCAGGCTGTACCTGATTGACCCCCAGTGACGGTTTGGGCATTTTCTGGGAGATTTATTTGCTTTTTTATGGGTAAAACTGCCAGCTGAGAATGTTCCTGCCACATGTGGTGAAGGTGTTTGGTTGCTCTGCTGCGGCGGCGGTCGGACCGGAGCCCAGAGACCCATCCAACGTCCTGCAGAGAAGCGCTGGGCTTCCCCAGTAAAAATGAGGAATAGTTTCATCTCATCATTTGTTATTTCACCAACCAGTTAGTTAAATCATCGACTGGACCGGACCGGTACCACGCGGCTGAGGAGCCCACTCCCAATCGTCAGAGAAAATTAACAACTCCAGCAAAAATTTATCGACCTTGCATGCATACAGTCACAGGTGGAAGGTACCTATCAGGTTTCTACTGCGTAAATATAATGGAGCAGAGAGCAAACGCTCCTTCAGCGCCACAAAATGACTTTTTAACCTTTTAACAGGTAAAGAAGTCAATGGTGGAAATCGATGCATCAAAATCTGGACCAGTTCACAGCAGCTTCGAAAAGCAATGAGGTACACTCAAATAAAAAGTCTGACTTCTTTCATGAAGTTCTGACCTTGAATTCACAAATTTGACTTTTGTCTCAGATTTTTTCTTTTTGTCTCAGATTTTAGATTTTTTTTCTAAAAATTTTGACATTTTTCTCCTACTTTTGTCTCAGATTTTTAAGGGTTTTTTTCATAATTCTGAAATTTTTCTCATAATTCTGACATTGGTATTCTGATTTCTTCCCTCTGAATTCTAACTTTTCTTCTAAAACTTTTGACTTGATCTGAGAATCTTGAAATGTTTCACAGAATTTAGATATTTTTCTGATTCTTTAGTTTTCTTTCTCCTATTTTTGACTTTTTTCTTATAAATCTGATTAGTCATTTTTTTCCCTCTCAATTCTGACTTTAAACTCAGAATTTTGACTTTGGACCACTGAGCAGCAGTCTGGTCCTGGTTCAGCCCAGGTATGCCTCCGGTAGCCCATGTGTTGGATTGGTCTGGATCTAGAGGTTCTGACTCCACCAGGTGTCCATTACTGGTGAAATTCCCCCTAATTTTTAAAAAGGATTCTGCTTGGCTGTGGTTATCCCACCAATGGATCTATTCATATCACACTTTTTCCTTCCACTCAACTTTCAATGGATATCTCACTTCGTATATAATGTATCAATCAATCAATCACTTTATTTTGGTGAATGTTATTTTTTATTTTTGTAGATGACTTGCAGGAGGATGTTTTGCCTTTTGCTTGTAAACCAGTATTTTATGTTTTCATGGACTCTATTCTCTCTGAATCGCCTTCTCTCATTAAATTTTCTCTGGTGTTTAAAAAGTTCAACAACCATAAGCCACTAAAAGTGATATTTCATAAATAAATAACTATCTACGTTAATAAAGTGTTCCGGGTGAATTTAGCTGTTCCTGGGATAGCATCGGCATGTTAGCACACAGCAATAAACCGCGTTTTCTGCTAAAGTCTCCTCCTAATAAAACATTCCTTTTTAGGAAACTGTTCGGCTACTGACTAAATATCATGTTTAAATATAAAAGTCTGCAGTGTCCAAACAGCTGCTGCCACTGACCTGTGATTCGGATGAGACACACGCTGATGGGCGTCCTCTTCTTCTACGGCTCTGCTTTGCAGCGCCAGCGCGAGGGGCGCCCTCTGGCGGCAGAAACAAGTTCCCGGTTTTATTCAAACGTGATTCAAGCCCTCTGCAGTGACAGAAGTTGGATTTTAAAAGCAGGACCTGTTCTAAATAAAGAGCAACTCTATCATCCAGATAACAGACAGAAATTTTCCACTTGTTCATCTTAAAACCAGCAGTTAATTAACGCTCTAGATTTATTTACAGCAGTGTTTAGCTCATGTTTACGACTGACTTTTGTTTCTGCGTTAAAACAATCTAAATGCAAATTGTGGGAATGTATTATTCATACCATTGTTTCTACATTATTCTGCATATTTATTGTTGCTGTATTCTCAGAGCCTCCTGTTCCGTTTTCAACATTTATCCTGCAGGTTCCCATTGGGATTGAATGATTTTGGACTCCCCTCCCCCCCACATGTCTAATAAAGCTCATTTAATTAGACAATTACTTCAATAAAATTCTGCAAAGGTGATGCCAAAGCATGTTTTGCTGCATTTTAATAACTTGTAGAATGTTTGCTTTTAAAACATAAGCTTCCATTTATTTTTATCATCATGTATTTTGTTTTAAAAACTTCATCAGGTTAAGACACAAAAAGATGAATTTAGCGGATATGGAAGTGTTTCTCATTCTGCATCATGTTTACAGCCAAAACAAACCAAGACTCATTATTTTTTGTTTTATTTAAAGTAAACACAGCCTGGAAACGTATAAATTTTTCTGTTTATGATCACAGAGTAAATATTAACCCAACTAGAGGAAACCTGATCTATAGTCCTGCTTATAAAATGTCTGTTTCTGTTCATGAAGTGAGAACAAACATTTGTTTTCTTTACAAAAGCCAACTAAATGTATAAGCAGCAAAGAATGACAAGAGAGATAAACATTAAATGTTACATGAGCAGATCTCTGCAGCAATTTTTTTGTTTCACCATCATTTTAAATGTATTAATAAATTTTTACCGAGGTCATGAAAGGTCAAGCAATCCCAACCAATTAATGAATATTCAACAGAAGATACATGAACATGAAAATGTGATCATGGCAGAGAAATTCAAGCATTTTCCACACAAAGAACAGAAAGAGGATTCAGTTTGTTACAGTTCTGACGCTTGTTGTGTATTTTGTGGTTGTTGATAAGTGTTCATCAACTAATTTCCTAACTTAAACACTTGATTTACATCTGATGATCTGCCACACAGCAAATCAGAGTTGCTGTGTGGTCACATTTTGGGGGTTTTTAACTGAAACATACCAAATTCTGCAGCACATCTACATGTTACGGTCGTCAAAGTCCAGCTAGCATAAATGACCTGACCGTCTGTTACTTCTTTTGTTTGTTTATGAGAACCTTTTCCTGATCTTATTATCTAGTTTATGTAGTGAAATGATTTAGAAATGAGTGACTGCAGGTAACCTTCATCATCTTCCTCATCTCCATAAACCTCTCACACAATAGCAACCCCCGTGGTTCGTATTTTACAGCTAACTGCTGTTTTGTGCAAACAGCAATGCCAACATGCGATGCGCAGGAACGTTTTATAAAACTCTGTGCGCACAAACACTCACGGCCACACGGGCAAACACACAATAATAGTCCATAAAAGCCTTTTAGGATGCTCAGGAGAGAGCAGCTTTAAGACCTGCTTCCTGTTTTCTCCCTAACACTTAACATTTCAGGACTATTGCTCTTTCTGTGTGTGTGTGTGTGTGTGTGTGTGTGTGTGTGGTGTGAGTTTCCTCCAATATAGAGCACAATTAACGAGCTCTGTTCCCTGGTAGCTGCCAGCCTGACTGGAATGGTTTGAGTTAAGAGGAAAAATGGTGTGAAAACAAAGCAAGTCCAAGAGCTGACAGCAGGAGCCAAACTACTGAATAAGCATCATTTCCACTACAGTAACACGCTGTATTTAATGCAACACTTGCACAACAATGTAAATCCTTTCTTTCATTGAATACTCTGATTTGGTAACTTGCAGAGCAGGAAAACCCGCCTGGCTCTTGTTGCTGTTGGTTCAGGATTCAGTCAGACTTTTGATGAGTCTTCTGCCTTGTTCTGGAAACATGGCTGACAGGAAGAAGAAACGTCCTGATGACCGGTGAGGAGACATAACGTCTCATCATACAAGGTTTGAGTTTAAACTGAAATGATTCATGAGATTTTCATCATTAGTTATCATTGGAGGCTATTCAGTCACAGCTTTTCTTTATTCTGTAATCTGCTGGTCATTTACTGTAACATGTTGGTTAAATCAACAGTCAAGTGTCGTTGGGTTTACACTCAGGGTGGCCTGAGAAATGACTGAACTTTGCAAGCTAATAGAAAATGTAATAAATGATAATATTTCCAGTAAGTTTAACTAAAGTCATGTCACTCAGACAAATCAATATAAAAAAATACTTTTGGGTAAATATGGCACCTAAACCCCATAATTACCATAACCAACAAAAAATGAAAGGAGACGCTGACATAAATGAGTAAAAACAATTCCTACAGCTCCATCATCCCCACCAGGCCTGGGTCCAACTGCAGTCCGCCTTAACTGGACTCCATTCCACCTTAACTGGACTCCATTCCACCTTAACTGGACTCCATTCCGCCTTAACTGGACTCCATTCCACCTTAACCCGACTCCATTCCGCCTTAACCCGACTCCATTCCGCCTTATCCTGGACTGGAGTTCAATCTAACTCCAGTCCATTTATAAAGTCCAGTTTGATTGGTAAGATCTGAATACTAAGCTAGCTCCGGTCCTCTGAACCTCAGTCTGGGTTTGTTTGAAGTGAACTCTGGTTTGGTTTGATATGTGAATGCCAAGCGGACCAAAGACTGCTCCAAAAGCAGAAAGTGGACTACAGCGCAGGGGATTCTGGGTAAATACAATCAACACAAACGTGCTAGCCTAATGCTAGTAGGAGAAATGGCTCTTGGTCTTATCCAGAAACAACAGAGAAATGTTCCAGCCGCTAAAATGTGACACCTCTCCATTTTTATTTCCATTTGGTAAAGAAGGAAGTTGGGCTCAGTGTCTTCTTCAAAGGTTTTTGTTCTTGATGCTGCGCCCCTGCAGGGAAGGAGGGGAACAGGTAAAATAATGCAAAATGCAGAGTAGTAGGAGAAGAAAGTGAGGAGAAGTTGGACTGCATTCCCCCATAACCTGAAAGGGTCAACCTCCAGGTGACCTTTGGAGTCTGGTGGAGTTTCATAAACCTTCATCTTTCCTTCTCCTCTCTCTGTTTCCTCCTGTTTCTCTCTCTGACCTCTGACCTCCATCATGTGATGACTCTCAGAAACCCAGCAGTGTTTAAACACAGAGGCTGCCTGGCTGGCCTTCAGTAGCTCTTCAGCTTGGGGCCGTGAATGAAACCGCCGGCCACATAATGACGCCGAGGAATGTAATCTTCCACTAAATCCTCGCCTATAAATTCACTTAAACAATACGTGACGTGTTTTTAGCATTGGGACATTATCTGCTTTTCTGAGCTGCTCCTGTTGCCAAATGGAAGAAGAAAGCAGCGCATGGGGACGCGCTGTTTGGCTAACCGCTGTTTGTTTGTCTTTCTAGGCACCGTCCTCGGCTCTAAATGATTTATTTGACTGCTTCGCAGCGCTCAGCTCCGGTTTCTGGAGGCTCGGCCAACATAAACCTTGTCACAACTCTGAATTCCTGACTGAACTACAGCTTCCAGGCAGAGCAGCACCGGATCAGCGCCGCATAAATACACGACAAAAAACAAGCCCAGAGCGGCCAAAGCTTCGCCTGTTTGCTTGTACGTTTTGCTGAATCATCTGAATGCTTGTAGCGACAGTGGAGAGGAAAAACTACGACCAGTAATACCAGAGGTAATCCTCCAAAAGTTATGAAACTTGACATATCTGTTGCAAAGAAGCCGACATATGAATGTACCATCTGGCTCAGTGATAAAGTGGAGTGAACTGGGATTTAACTGAAATCAGACGGATGTTTCTATCCGCTGTCATGCTAATTTTGACCAAACTTTTAAAATGCCAAGAGAAAAAAAGTACTGTGAAACTTTTCAGTGTTTGGGCCTCTGGTAAGGCAGAGACCCACCAGTAGGTGGCAGCGTTTGCTTTGTGTGGATTTATTCCTCCGCTGTGTTTCCATCTCCTCCGGAAAAACAAAAACTACCTGAAGGTAAAAAGATAGTTTTATTATTTCACATTTTTCTGTTTCCATTAACTTTTTCTAATCTGATACTTTAAAATGCTCATAGAAAACATTTATAATTCGGCTAATTAAATCAAATTGATTCATGGTGATGCTGTCGGAGCGAGACCCAAGTAATAATTAAGCACACATTAAATTACTGAATCAGTTACTATTCAGTAACTGTTATAAGTAACTGATTATAGTAACTGATTCAGTTAACCCATGTTATATATGAACATGGGTTCATGTTCATATATAACATGAACCCACATGTTATATATGTTGATGATCTTGAAAGTCAGATATCTGACCTGGTAAATGCTGTTTTCTTGCTTGTTGAATATCATTTACCCTGCTGTAAATGGAGAGGTTCTGCTCCTTGCTTTGATTGTTTTCTTAACCAATTCAAACTGTATTACGTCTCATTGAAACATTTGAAATCTGGTTATGCAAAAAAAAAGCCAGAATCTCTACCTTTCTTCAGTTTTAAATCTTGCTCTATTTCCATTCATTTGCTTCGCTGCTACATGTTTGTCTTTAGTCTTTGTTCCTTTTTTCCTACCTAAGCTGCAATGTTCTCTGTATCTCAACAAGTCTTTGTTTAATAAAAACAAACCAAAAGTTCAGACTGATCAGGCTGACTGTGCTCCATTGTTCAGGTCTGGACCCTTAACTCTCTGTGACTGATTGCTTCTTGCTCCAGATTTACAGGTAATCCTTCAGATTATGTTTTATTTTCTCAACCTGAACACAGGAAGCCAGGAACCCTGCAGCCAGAAACACGTTGAAAAGACGTTTACTCATTTATTTAACAATTTCTCCTTGAACAAGCATAAAGTTGATTGGAATCAGCCTAGAACAGAAATCCCGACTCCGTTGATAAATTCTCCTGTTTCTCTGCGTTACCTGAACTGATTCCTGCAGGCTGATTAAAGGACAACTGATACTCTGACATCAGCGGTTGCCATGGCAGTTGATTAGCACAAATCACCCAGAGCCTGGTGGTCATTTCCTCATTAAGTGTCTGGGGAGGTCGCGGAGGCCAACGTTACACCAATCACACCAAGGGAGATGCTACAAGCTAACGGCTAACTGGGACCAGACAGAGGCCCTCCTCTGGTTCTGGTTCTGGTTCTGGTTCCGTCCTCAGGCTAACTGCTAGCTTAAAATCCTAAACGTTTCAACTCAGAGCCTCAAGCTGAGTGTGAAATGAAAGCAGGGTAAATATCCAGGCCAAATAAACTCTGCAGACTCAGCAGTTTTAAAACTATGGAGAAAAATGAAGAGGCTGTCATAACATCAGCAGAAGGAAACATGTTTCTAAATGATTCTGGTTCCTTTTATCACGCGCTGCTGTTTACCGTGATGTCAGGATGAAGAACCGACTGCATGGATATGAAACATGTTTCTGGACGTTAATAAACTGAAAACACCAGTCTTCCCAGTATAAACTGGTTTCTCCCCTTTAGTGTGTACTTCTGCCCTGTGTCTTCCTTTTCTGTGCTTTTCTATTAAATTTATATTAGTGTAATTTTCCAGCTCACATCATTTTATTGAGTTTATCTGGCTCTAAGCGAAACCATCGCTTTTTTATCACTGCATGACGTAAAGTTTAAACAAGTTTGAAAACTGGAACTATGATTAATTCTGGCTCACTGACGGTTTTTATACATTTTCCAGGCAGAGAAGAACAAAATAAACATGTTTAATATTACAACATCACTGTTTTAAACACACTCTGTTGATAGACGGTTTTTCTGCACAATTAGGCAACTTCTTATGATTTCTGCTGCTTTTTGGCTCGTTTAAAAGAAAATAACACAGATTGTTATTGCAACCAGAAAATCCTGCTGTCCACAAAACATTTCAATTGATCTGATCAGATCTGCTCAGTTTTAATTTCAGAAATTGTAAATGGTTTGTTGTCCTTAATACACAAATATTGAAACATTTTAATGAAATGAAGATACTCCACTGCACATTCCTCCACAATGTTTCATATAGGGCTGAAACAACCAGATTCATCTGTTATTTAAATAATTATAAACTAAATTACTAATCAACAAATTGCTAACTGCAGGAGTTCATGAATAAATATGTAGTTAGAAAACTAAATATTTTGTTAGCAAGACCTCTAATTAATCACCCAGGTAAATATTTAGCTGACAGGCTAACTAAACTAATTAGTTAGTTTGCTAACTAAATATTTAGTTTGAAACTGGGACATTTATGAATGAATTAAAATGAACTAACTGAGAAAATCGCTGACATTTTCAGATTAATCTCAGAAAATTTCTAGAAGAAACTTGGAAATTTTCTAAGGTTGTAAAGTTGAAATTTTTTTGTTTGTAAATTTTCTGGCATTAAAATCTGAAATGAGACCAGCTGGTTGCAGACATCCGACGGCGTAGATGTCTGCAACATACGTTTCTGCCAAAACACAATAATAACATTAAAAAAAGGAAATTATTGAGCTTCCAAATGTCAGAAATTTGCAAAAAATAAAAATAATATTAGATTACAATTAAAGATACAAAATTTGTTGACTTTTGTACATTTCAAATTTTGTACTTTTGACAGAATAATTTTCAACTTTTCTATCTTGGAAATTTAACACTTTTTCAGGAAAATTTCTGAGTTTTTCTCACATATTGAACCTGTAGAGTTCAGAAATGTTTTGATGAATCGGGCCGGCTGTCCTGAGCAGAACCAGTCCGGTTCCCATGAGCTGCTTGTTCCTGATCCACGTTCTTCTTTCTGTTCCCAACAGCAAAATGTGATTTCAACATGCTGAGCTCTGAGCTGCTGAAATAACTCAGACATGTTTGTTCGTTTCCACTTGATGTTCAGAAATAAAGAACAGACTCAACTGCGTCTCTAAAGTCTTCACAAGTGGAAACCTCACATTCTGTCATTTGTTTTCTAACTTCCGTGTATCTGAATCTCAGTACAAACATGAAACCAACATTCGCATAAAAACATCCCAGTTTGTTCAAAGCCAAAACACCAGTAGCCAAACCAGTAATTCATAGTGATTCATTGGGGCTGAACTCAAATTCACACCACACTTTTCAGATTTTTAAAACCCTCCAAAACGTTTTCGTTCACTTCTCCGTCTTTCGCTCTCTGTTGGTCTCATGTGGCTGAAAACTTTTTCACAGTCCAGACTTTTCATCAATAATTGTGGATGAATTTTTAGTTTTAAATAAACGACGTTTCCTGTTTGGTCCAGTTTTCTCTTCATGTCGTTATTTTTCATTTTTAAGCAGTTTTGAGGAAGAAACTTGAAACTGCAGCCAGACGGCTGTTGCTAAGCAACCAAAGCCAGTTGGTTGGTTGATTCCACCATGCTAGCTTAGCTTAGCTAGCTGCGAGCAGCTAAAACCGTTTCCATATTGATCAAGTGTCTCGATATATATTATTGATCGATTGTCCAGGTTTACTCTCGCCTGATACCAGCATCGACCCGGATCGGGACCTGAGCGGTCCAACCGGGGCCCGGTCCGATCCGACAGGCGCAACGCTTCATAACGGAGCGCTCCGAACCAGAACCACAGATGGACCAACAGAACCAGGAAAACATGATGCAAGACAGAAACGATTGATTAATAGGTTACGGCACAGAAACAGAACAACCGATAAACGGGTCCAGCTGCCGGTTCTGAGGTTCTGGTCGGTTCCCTGAGTTCGGGTCGATCTCCACTCAGGTATTTAAAATCCAGTTAGCAAGATAAATATTTAGTTAGAAAGCTAAATGATTAGTTTAGTTTGAAACGGTGACAATGAATGAATGGATGAATGAATGAATGAATGAATGAATGAATGAATGACTTTCCCTCTTCTTCCCGAGTCCAAAATTCTGAGAAAAACAAGAGAATCAGGGGGAAACGGCAGCAGGTCAAAGGTCAGGAAGTTTCACTGAATGTTTAAAACCTGGTTAAAGTTAAAACTCTGCAGCAATTTAAAGTTTTACAGTGAGGAGAAACAAACAACAAAAGATAAACTGAAATAAAAAGATATTAATAAAGAAATGATCAAAACAGAAACATAAATGACACTAAACTCTCCCAACACACTGAAAAACAGGATTTGTGTCTGAAATAAGTAAAATAACGTCTTCAGTTCATTCCTCTGCTGTCGTCAGGAAAATAACCAAGGATTGAAACTTTAATATTAAATAAATAAATTAAACCAAAGTCGTGACCCAAAACTCCAATAAAGATCAACTTTGGGTTTATTACAGAGTTTCTGCTGTGTTTGGTTTCTGAACGTCCCTGATGACCTTTATTTTTTATTTTTTTGATCTTCTAACTTATTGATTCATCATCCTGCGTGAGTTTATTATTTTGGCTTTATGACTCGGGTTTAATGTAAACTGATACAGTGAGTCAGAGAACAGACTGTTTCCTACTTATCACAATGAAAACAGTTCAGCATCCAAATTAGCCCATAAAAGCAAAACGCAGCAGAACCTGAAAGTACGAGAGGAGAAACTGGTCCGGATCGGGCCGCCGCGGCGAAACTGAACAAAATTAACAGCTTTCCATACGGGAACACGCGCATACCTGCAGGACTTCCTGTGGACCTGCAGGCCGATAAATTCAGCGCCGAGAAACTGAAGCTGGGAGTGGAAATAACAGATAAAGCTGAATTTACTGTTCGATAAATAGACAAGGTCCAAAAACGACAGAAACATCGAGTCCTTCAGGGAATCCGGGTTCTGGAACCAAGAACAAACAGATTTCATTTGGTCAACATCAGCAAACTGAGATGCCGTGTAAAGAGAACAGAAATAATCAGGAGCTAGAGGCGATGAAGCGAGAGGTCGTGACCCGGTGAGCCCGTTTGGACCAGCGCAGGGCGAAGGAGAGGAAGCTGATGAGCTCATGGGGTGAAGACCTCATAAAACCATTTTCCTCACAGGAAAAACCATCAGAACACAAAGACAAGTTCAGAATGAAATGACACACACACACACACACACACACACCTAGACAAACACACACACCTAGACACACACACACACACGCACACACACACACACACCTAAACACACACACACACACACACACACACACACACCTAGACACACACACGCACACACACACACACACACCTAAACACACACACACTCACACACACACCTAGACACACACACACACACACACACACTCGGCACGGTAAATACTTTGACTATACCGGAACAATTGAAACTCAAACCTCATTGGATCAGAGAGAAAAACATTCACCTTCAACAAAGACGAAACTTTAACAGATCTGGTGACCTCTGACCTGGAAGAGGAACTTCTTTTCTCACTACTTATTACTCTTTCAAATAGTTACTGATAACTTGATTTCTGTAAAGTGACTAAGTAACATTAAATCATAGTTTATTGGTTAATATTCCTATTTGCTAGTTAGAAAAAAAATCAAATTTTTCCAACATGTTTGAGAAAAAATTGATTGAGAAATTAGTCTTGAAAATGTTCTGTAAAAAAAAAGCATGAAAACATTAAAAACATAAACTTTCTATACAAAACATGGGAATTCCTGAATATAAAAAGTCAAAACTTTTCAAGTAAAATTCTGAGAAATCTTAAGTTTAATGTCATAAAGGTTTTTGAAATGGCCAGGAAATTTCTGAGCTTGAAAAACTGAAAGTTTGTTGGAAAAAAATCAAAATTTTCCTGAAAAAAATGGTAGATTTCTGAACTCAAAACTTCTGGACATTTGAAAAGTTCACCATGATCGACCTTTGGAATTTGAAAGGTTTTTCTAGAAATTTTCTAAGACTATTTTCAAAATTTCATTTTTTTCTAAAAAGGTTTTGACTTTTGAAGATTGACGTTTAATCAGAAAAAATCTGAGGAAATTTATTAGAAATGTTTTGATGAATCAACATTCCTGAGTCCTGGAGCTCAGAAATGTTGATGAGCTTTTCTGGAATCGTTCTGAGCCTGAACATTTCTGGGTTTTTGGCAGAAACGTATTGCTGCTGTCTCCGTCTCTGGGCTGTTTCTCTGACATTCTGATGATCCTTCACTGAATGAGTCCAGAAACGCCGCGCTCTGCAGAAAGGTGGCGCTCTCTCCAGATCTGCTCAGATGGATCATTCTGGTGTTTCATTCTAAGTTAAACGTTTCTGTCTGTTTCTGCTGCTGGAGCTTCAGACATTTAACCGAACGAATGAATCGATTTCTGGTCGGTTAACCGTTTGCTTTCTTCCTGCCAGAACTCGGAGTTCACATGTGATCGTCTCCCATTAAATGTATCTTTCGCTTCTGATTCTGTTTTCCTTCTGCTCCATTAACGCGCGGATTCTTCCATTCGCTGAACACGGCCTGCATGCAGGATGTGAGAAAGTCAGACAGGCTGCAGAGCGGAGCTGCGTGTCGCTCTGCAGCCGTTTCCCATTATCAGGGCCAAAAGCAGCTTGTTAAAAACAACCAAACGCAAACCGCAGTTTTCAAAGTTACAGAATTCCTTCATAAATTGGCCTTCAGGCTGCAGGTGAGCAGAAACACAACAGCCAGCAGGAGCAGCCAGAGTTACGATGAAACCAAAACCAGAAGAGACGTGAGAAAACCGATGTTTGCAGCAAGAAGCTGCTGAACCGACATCAGAAGTAGAAAATCTGAGATATTTCACATTGAAGTAAATGGGTTATTTAAATTAAAGAGGAATAATTATAATATTCCTGCACCTGTTTATCACCGTTCAGTGATAACGGTGACTTTCCTCATTCTGTTTTCTGCCCGGAAAGTTTATGGGATAAAAATTATTTTTTCTTTCTCACTCCGTCTTTGTTGTTCTTCCAGAACTGCAGATTAAAGTTGAATCTGCTGAGGATTCGCGTCACCAGGTGGCGCCGTTGGTCACTAGAAAACAGCAACAATCTGATGCAAATCTGTGAGAAATATTTATTACTGAGCTTCAGCAGCAGCTCCAGTTTCACAAACCGATTTACCGGCAGGAACAGATTATCGGTTCACCGCAGCGACTTTATCGATTCATTCATCTGTCCTCAGATTAATGTCACTATTTGGAGAAAAAAATCTGAAATAAAAAAAAAGTCTAAATTCTGGGGAAAAAAGGAAGACAATCTCAGATAGAAGCTAAAATTCAATATTTTTTCATTGTCCGTAATCCTCATCGATATTTATTAATATCAATGATAAACATAAATCAGATTTCAGCAAAAACTGAGAAATGAGCCAGAAGAGCTGCTGGTTCAATTCCCCACAGCGAGAGAGAGCGAGAGAGAGAGAGAGTTGTGTGTGTGTGTGTGTGTGTGTGTGTGTGTGTGTGTGTGTGTGTGTGTGTGTGTGTGTGAACTGTAATCACTGTCAGCTGCTGCAGCCAGGCTGCCTCTTCATGCAACATTTACTGTTTGATACAAAGACGAAGCGTCTGAGGCCGATCCAGACCACACACACACACACACACACACACACACACACACACACACACACACACACACACACACACACACACACACACACACACACACACACACACACACACTCTCTCTCTCTCTCTCTCCATGAATAATTCTGTGTTTTGCTTTGCGGGGAAATTGCTGCTCTTTGGCCATAATTGTTTGAAAACTGGCAGCTAATTCTGACCTTTTGAAAACAAAGTCTGCAGATTAAATGTGATGTTTTGCTGCGCCTGCAGAATATAAACGCCTCCAAACCTAATCCAGAAAACGATCCGTGTCCGGACAGGAGCGCCGCGTCTGGCCTGCCGACCCCATGAGTAAAACATTTTGCTTTGGAGCGCAGGATTATTTCAGCAGAACGTGGAAACGTCTGTCAATCTGCTAATCCTAATCCACTGTCAGGTTAGAGGAAGCGGATCATTTCTCATTTCTGAATGCATCAGAAAAAAAACAAAACTGAGGTTTGATGGTGACTTTTTTCAGCTGGTCAGATCGAATCACATCAAACCGCCTTTACTTCCACACTTTTTATAAAATTTAAGTCACAAATTGGATTCTCAACAGAACGAAGAGCAGAACCAAAAGCTGCTGTAGACGAGGAAAATCTGAGGAAACTCTCAGAGTTTAGCACATCAAAAATCTGCAGTCAAAAATCTGCAATAAATAACTCAAAAACTGTTGAGATCAAAGTTGGACATTTTCTAGAAAACCCAGTCTGAGCGCGCCGCCGCGCCACCTCGCCGCCGCACCACCTCGCCGCCGCGCCGTTTGAATCTCAGTCCTCGACATGGACGTCGCCAGTTCGACTGCCGGTCCCGGCGACCTTTGCCTCATGTCTTTCCTGTCTGCCTACTGTCGAAAATACGAGACACTAGCGCTGCAAAAACTCTTTGGAGAAAAAAGTCTAAAATTTGTGGGAAAAAACTAAAAAATGTTCAAGTTTAATGCAAACTGTATTATTATGAAACATGTTGGTGGCAGCATCATGATGTGGGAAAGACGGATCGAGCAAAGTCCAGGAGGATCCCAGAAGAGAGTTTTGGATGAGAGGATGGACGTGCACGCCACACTTTTCAGATTCTTACTGTAAACATTTCTATTTTTTCTACTTTGTGAGTTTGTTCTATTTTCTGTCCATAAAATCCTAATAAATTCCTTTTAAAAAAGTCTTAAAAAGTGGGAGTTTCTGCCTCCTGTTGCATAATTAGAGCTTAATTAAGCAGAATTAGAACAAAAATATTCAGTATTTTCAGCAGCCATTTACTGCGGTCCTCTGCTGCCATCTGGTGGTGGAAGTGGAGATTGACCTGAATCCAATGCGCCATTTTTCGGGGTTTTTTATTTTTAAAAAATAAAAAACCCACTTATTTGGGTGTTTTAAAAAATTAAAACACCCAAATAAGTGTTTTAATTTGAGAAAAGTTACAAAAATTCTTTCATAATCTAAAAAAATCAAACAGAAATAATTTTGGTAATTCTAACTGAGATAAAAAAGGAGGAATGTGGTTTGATTTAACTTCAGACAATGAGAAAATAAATCTGTAAATATCTGGGCTCCAACTGTAAATAAAACCCATTTCGAGTTGAAAAACTTCCCCAAACCTTATTAAAAACTGGTTATAATTCTTGATAAATATCTACTGAGGTATTTTTAAACTTATTCCTATAGAAGAAACATTATGTTCCTGCAAAAAGAGGACGATTCTTGTTTCTAAAATTTAAGCAGGTAATTTCCAACTTAATGAGAAAATAAATGAATACTGGTTTTTAAATGTTTTTCTGATGTGGAATTTTACTTTATTTTTTCTAAATAAACTGAAAATCTGAATTTATTATTATATCTGAAGCATCACTTGGTTACTTTTGTTTTACTGAATGTTTTAGGCCAAAGGTCAAACAGTCACTAGATGTTCTGGGTCAGTTTAATCACAATCTCCATTGAAAATATGTTTTGATCAATAAACCTACTTTATCTTTTATTAATTTGTTGCATGAAATAAATTTAATTAAATCCAAATGTATTAAGGATCCAAAATGAGATTATTAAAAATGTTGTGTTAATTTTACATAAATATTCCAATAATTCTAATTAAATTAAATTAAATGTAAAAGAAAATATTTTCTACTTAAATTTTTTTTTTAATCCAAAAAGATTTATTAAGATGCTTGTCTTTTAATACCTTATTATTATCATTATTCTACAAATAAAGAAAACTGCATGAGAGTGTGTGCAAAATTTATGAACCAACCATTTCAAAATTAACCTAAATTCATATTAATTGATTAGTTTCAGTTTGAAGTTAAATTATTTGGATGGAAAAATAAGGATTTTGTGATATTTAGATTTACTTCCACAGAAAACAAGGGACGTTGTCGCTGCACGGCTTGTAGTAGCTACTAAGCACCGCCAGGTGGCAGCGTAGCTCTGTGTGACCTGCGCTTTTACCATAGAAAGAAAGAAAGAAGAAATAATTTTAAGCCTTTATTTCTCTTATCTTTGAATTTCTGCTCACTTCCAATGAAAACACATTTAAGATTTTAATATTACTCCAATAAAAAGCAGTAAAACAAAAAACTGTAGGAAACTGTTAGAATATTCGTGCAAAATAGCCATTTATCTATCGGTAAATTGAAAGTATAAAATATTAAAAGTATGGAAAATGTAAAAGTATTTAAAATTATTAATGATAAAGATGGGAAAAATAATTATGGAATTAATTTTCAGTGTCAAAGAGCACCAATAAATAAACATAACATAATAATTAAACCCACTAAATGGCATTAATTTCAACAGAAGTTAAAGGTTTTTTTCTTATTTCAGCTCATCAATAATAATAATGATTGTAATGAATAACCTTACATTATGACAGAATGCCCCTTTAATAAGTCCTGTTTGAAGTGTTCCCGCTGCAGATCTCGCATCTAATTTATTAGTTTTAGTTCATTTTCCTTCCCGAACCGCTCCAAATTCGTCCTCCACCTTCCTGCTCTCTGATTGGCCGGCTCGCTGATTGAGCCGTTCTCTGATTGGCGGGAAGTTCCGGGCTGAGGCGGGTCTCTCCACGGACTTTTGTTTTCTCGCCTGCGGCTGAAATTTGGACGGTGCGGATCTGCTGGAGGCGGTTTGGACTCTCGGTTCGGCCGTTTGGTTGTGGATTCATGAGGAGTTCGGTTCCGTCCTGGTTCCGTTCTGGTTCTGTGAGCGGGTTCCGCTCGGACTGTCACTGAGGAAGTCCACATGTTGGCTGCTGGAGACACTTTCTGCATCTTTTCCATCTGGAAACCTGATTGGGTTTTTCATTTGTTGGAGGTCAAACTTTCTGCTCTGCTCGGATAAATTTACAGTAAGTCTGACTTTATTTTACTCATATTAAGCAGATTAAACCTCATTTTTGTGTATGATCTCCATGAAACCCACCTTGTTAATTGTAAATGAAGATTGTTCACTTTTGTCCTAATTAAATTATCATGTGAAAAGTTTCCCAGACACCTAAAGGCAGACATCTACAATCTGTCAGAGCAATAAAGAAACTATAATATAAACGTTAATTTAGTGCTGGTGGACAGTAACAGTGGACAGCAGGCTGGAACCGGATCTCCTCCAAGTTATGGGTGAGAATTTATGTTGCATAAAGATTAAAAGTGTCTGCTGTAAGGAGATCCATGTGGACGGGATAAATCTGCTACTTCCAGAACATCTGGGCCATTTATCCCAGTAATAAACCCATCAGCTTCTTCTGACCGGGACTTTTAAAACTTTTCACTTCTGAAGCTTTTGCTCTTTATACTTTTACTGTCACACCAAGAAGAAGCTAAAACATGACACAACTGATTTTATTTATTTAAAACGGTGGGTGGACAAAATGTACTTTATTACAGTTATGCTGTAAAATTTAGCTATTCAGAAAACATTTAGTTGTTCATCAGGAAATATGTTTATTGTTCATAATTTATTGTTTGTTGTATATATTCTGATTCTATCTGTTTATTAGCTGCACTAGCCTGCAGTCTGCTGCTTTACAAAAATGATTTAAAGCTGCAAGAATCAAACATGTCGGCTTCTTTTCACAGGATCCAAGAAATCCTTTTCCAACAAACAAAGAAAATTATGAAAGGGATTAATATGTTCTTCAGTAGAACATTTTGATACAAGTTTTGCTAGAAAAGCTCAAAACGTGACTCCATAACAAAACAATGTTCCTCCCAAGTTACTGATGTTATTCAATAGCAATAATGTTAGCTCTGCTAATGCTAAGCTGCTAAAACTTAAGGATAAGAGCAGAAGCTAACGTTTAACCGCTAGACATGTCAAAAATTAGCAGAAGCAAATAATAAACCGATAAACACATAAAAAAAATTACACAACTGTACAAAAAGTACATAAAAAGAAAACCTGTAAACATGTAAAAAACCGCTAACGCTATACCGTCACATCAAACCTTAAAACACATAAAGAAATGAGCAGAAACAAATAATAAACACCTTAAAATAATTAGCAGAAGCTAACGCTAACCAGGAAGTCTCTCATCTCCGTGTGTGAAACTCGCTAACAGCAAAGATTCTTATTATTACTGTAACGTCGTATTAACACATGACAAACATTTGATGTCACATAAAAATGAGGAACATTTTCTGGCAATAATTGGTTAAAAATGGCGGCTGGCTAAAAGTCTGTCATGCATAGAAAACATCGAACTGAGGGGTTAGCATGCTGTGCTAACACATATAGTGTTGATGACTATATTCAGACCTGGTAGGTTTTTACAGTAAAGTGCTGCAGAGGAACAGTGTGAATGTTTTACCTGGTTCAGTTTGTAAATCTCTGTGGTTCTGGACGTTTTAGCTCTGGTTCTCTGAGTTTGGGTCAAAGTCTGGAGGTCAACGCGGAAGATGACCTCAGGAAGTCGTTTCTCTGCATCAGTATGAACTTCTGCCTCTTCCTGCCGTCCAGGTCACCTGACCTTGCCGCTTCTCCGTAAAACCAAAATGGAGGTTCTGTGGACCGGTCTGCTGCTACTAGAGGTGATCATGATGTCATCGGCGGCTAGAGGTGAGTCCGTCGCAGGACATGAACACGAAGACACTTCACTGGGAAGACAGACGGTCTGCGTAGTTATGCTGACTAAGAGGGAGCATGTAGACATTTAAAATGTCAGATTTCCATCATATTATAAAGTTTTTTCCTCATCAAAAACAAACCTGGAGGTTTGATTTTATTCTTTCATGTTTGAGAAATTATTTAGTCTCCATGGCAACCATTCACCTGCTAAATGTCTGGGTGGAACTAGCCCCGCCTTCAAGGAACAACTCCTACCCCACTCAGCTTCTTCAGACTAGCCAGCAGGAATTAGCAAGCAGATAGCTGCTGTTTGGTTTGGGTTTATGCTTCCTGCATGATCTGCAGCTGAAACACAGAAAAACAGTGTCAGGTGTCAGGTGGAGCATCAGGCAGAGCGTCAGGCATCAGGCAGAGCGTCAGGCATCAGGCAGGGCGTCAGGCTTCAGGCAGGGCGTCAGGCATCAGGCAGGGCGTCAGGCTTCAGGCAGAGCGTCAGGCTTCAGGCAGGGCGTCAGGCTTCAGGCAGGGCGTCAGGCATCAGGCAGAGCGTCAGGCTTCAGGCAGAGCGTCAGGCTTCAGGCAGGGCATCAGGCTTCAGGCAGGGCGTCAGGCTTCAGGCAGGGCTGATGGAAATGTTGCCAAATATTCCAAATATTTTTATTTCACAATAAAATTATGATTTTGTTTTTAAAATAGTTACTGAGGGCGTGCTGTGGTGGCGCAGGGGACAGCGCGGCAGTCGTGGGTTCGATTCCCAGACCCGACGATATTTGCTGCATGTTTTCCCCGCTCTCCTGACCCGACTGTCCCTTTAGGGACACTAGAGCCACAAAGATTGACCTCCACAGATTCAGATCTGACCGTTTGATCCGATTCAGATCTGATCTGAATCGATCAGTACAGATCGATTCAGAAAAACCCAAATAAAGACGTTCTGCTGCTGCCCTCAGGGGTCAGAGGTCATTTTAGCTAACGGACAGCTCCTCCCTTCAGCGGGTTGGGTCAGGGTCGAGGCGGTCTCTGATTGGTTCTGTTTCGCTGGACCCGGGTCAAAAATTGAGGCTTCAGTCGAATCTGGCTCGACTTGTTGAATCCTGGAGTCTGGGCCCAACATGGCCACCCTGAATGGGGCGCGGCGTGGGACGGAGCGGTCCGTCTTCATGCTGTCGGATGTCCTGGTGGGTCAGAACCAGACGGTTCTGTTTTACTGCCGCCATCACAGTTTTACGGCTCTGCTAACGCTGCGTCCTATTAGAGCCGTTCAGGCAGAGTCACTGTTTGCTTTGGCTCCACTAATGGGGCCGTCAGGGTCCGTCTGGCTCTGCGGGGGGCCGCCGGGCCTCCGATGTTTGCACAGCAGGAAGAAAAGCAGCGGAGGAGATAACGATGACTTTAACCTCTGAGAAACCTCCTCCATCCAGAGACGTTATCATCAGACCGGCTGCTGAAAACTTTCTTTTCTCGCGTTGGTTAAACCCATCATCACTAAAATCAATATCAACAAATTATTGACTCAAAATTAACTCCTATATTTTGCTGAAAAGTTACTTTTAAGTTAGTCTTGTTTGATTTGAAGTGTACCAAGATATTTGCAATAGTAAGGAGAGAAATTTATTCCAACATTTTTAGAGCAAAGAACATGTTCAAAAAGTTTGAATTAGAAATGACCAATAGAAATGCATCTTGTGGCTGGGACTGGAGAGGAAGTCCCGCCCCCAGAAATGTGAAACGGAATCAGGAAAATGCAGTTTAAAAAATAAAAATCCAGTAGTAAGACCTTAAAAAGTTTTTTGAATGATTTAAAACTGAAATCTGAAAAAAAATCTAAACAAATAATTAGAAAAAATAAAATTGTAAAAAATGGCAAACTGCATAAATGAGGTTCAAGTACTGCCCAAACATTGTAAAATACTAAAAGTATATTGTTTTAAACAAAAAATGTCTAAAGTTTCATCGTTAAAATGTGTTTCTTTCCATGTGTTCGTTGCTTGCAATAATATTGGCACCAATTCCTCTCCATACAAAGAAACTAGACATGAATACTTGGTAAGATTTTGTGTTTTTATGGTGTCGCTCCTCCATTTTATCAACCTGCAGCACATTTAATCCTTAACATGGATTTTGTTACAGATTTCAAACATCCATCTCCAGTCATTAAACGAAGTTTGGAGGTAATTCCTGCTGTTTGTAATTCATCCAGATCACGTTTCTTTGCCCCGACATGTTCAGAATATTCTGATGCATTTTTCCGTTTAGTCTTTTTCAGAACCAAACCTGAGATTCATAAGAGTCTCATCATGAGGAGAACAACGGTCCGTCAGTCCATCAGTCCGTCTGTCTATTTGTCCAATTTTTTAAAAAACTTTGAACTATAGAAACTGGATTTCTGTAGTTCAAAATGATGAAAAAACAGTTTTTCAAAATATTTTCTATCGTTTGTAATTTATTTTTAAGGAAACCTGATTTATTATGAAGAAATGTGTGATTTTAATTTTCTAATTTTCCCCGATGTGAAGAAGCTTTTTGGCTGTGAAACGGTTTGATTTTCTGACTTTATGAAATGATCCCCGTCTGAGTACCCGAGGCTATCGGAGGCTATCGGAGGCTATCGGAGGCTATCGGAGGCTA
>VMRN01000373.1:0-14649 GCA_010277015.1 Poeciliopsis turrubarensis
CCAGTGGTTTGTTATCCGATGCTTCACTTATTGCTCACTAGTCACATCTGCTGTTGCACTGAAATACCGGCATCCTTCTCACTCAAATGTCAGATAATGTTTCTGTTGTCATAGAAACCATCTTCGTAGTATCAACAGTCGCTTCGTAAGATCTCACTGCTAAGAGATGCTAAACCTGCAGTGAGTAGTGATGACAGGCTTTGTCCTGCAGGGGGAGACAAATCAGAAAGCTGAACTGAATCACACCAAAGGATGCTGGGAGGAGAGGAAGAGGAGGAAGAAGAGGAAGAGGAGGCGATGATGTAAGCAGAAGCTGCAGAGATGCTAGCAGCCGAGTGACAGAGGAACCAAAAGTGACGGAGCCCACCAGCATCTACAGGCTGGCAGAGAGGCAGCAGCACACAAACCCTGACACACACACACACACTCACCCCAATACACACACACTGTAAGCTGCAGTGGAGCTAGCTTCAGATAGCCTTATAGCATGCTGCACAGGAGGCTGATCAGCACAAACAACGATGAGGCGAACGAAGCATCCTGCTGCATGGTAAGTTCTGCATCTTTCTGCTGCTGACGCTGACAGCTGCTCCTGTTCCCACGGAAACAATCAACCTGTCACTGCCCTTCATCACACAGAAGGATCAGGAAGTCTCTGCAGAGTACAAATAAAATACTTGGGAGTTGAGAACAGACTCTACAGGGATGCAGCTGAGCTAGCAGAACCACAGAGAAGCACAGAAACAGCTGCTGCTCAAACAGTACAGATGGATGTGACTCCGGAAATATTACTGACATTTATTCAAACTGCACAATATTACAGTGAACACTACAGTGAGAGCACACGAATCCAGCTGGGACTTGAGCAGTAAATGCTGCAGAGAAACACGACAGCGGAGAAATGCAAACATCTCAGATCAACAAACAAACACTTTATGGAGAATAATTATTCAATCCCCAAACAATTTCATGTCCTCACACAGAAATGAACAGCCTGTAATTTTATGGAAGTTCTGTTGAATGAAAATAAACACAAATGTTAAATACAGGTTATAAATTTATTGATTAAAGTTTCCTGCAGAGCCTGGAGCAAAGTGTTTCTCAACAGTTGAATCTGTTGCAGCAGAACAGATCTTTCTTGAAGTTGGTCACCAGCTTTGCAAACATTTTTCTTTTTACAAAAAGCTTCTCTACCTCCATCCCTGTCAACCCAACTTGATGCTCCTCAGCTCAGCGGACCTCATCCTGTCTGCAGGGGTTTATAGCAAACTTCAGCCGGTCTGTTCATGGACCAGTGATTTCAGCTCTTCAGATCATCGACAAGCTCCTTGCATGTGATGCTGCTCAGAATGAAATGTCTCAGTGGTGCAGAGGCTCAAATGCAACAGGAAGAGTTACTAACATTTGTCTTACAGAGGTATGAGGCCCTATGAGGAATATATTACCTGACACTCACAGACGGTTGCAATCAAATAATAAAACGTTTAAAAAAAAAACAAGGTGAGTTGTTGTGAAGGTCAAGCTGACATTAGTCTGTCTTTCTTTCTTGAAATATGCTGACCATAAAGAACTTCATTTCATTCAAATATCTTACAGAAATCATCTCCAAAACCTGCTGAGCTACAACACAAATCCTGCACACCCTACAGAGCTACACAGTGACAACTTCCTGTGTCCACAGGTGCAGATGTAGGAAGGATCAGGCTGATATTTAGCTGGAGGAGGGCGAGGAGCCAGCAGCTGTTGGTTATGTCAAAACGAGGAGTAGCAGGGCGAGGAAAGGGAGAGCGACCAGACGCCATGGCAACCCTTCAAGCGGCCAATGAGGAACTGAGAGCAAAACTGACAGAGATTCAGATTGAACTCCAACAGGAGAAAAATAAGGTAAGTACTGGAGATCCAAATGTCCCACTGTGACTGCCGTAGTTTCTTTAGTTGGAAAGCTGCATGTATTCTCAAACCAGAACTACTACAGTTCTGTGCTACTATCAGAGGAACTACTGCAGAAAATACTGCTATAGTTATTGTAGTACATTCTGTAACCCAATTTACTTGACCAATTTCAGTGACTAGTAACTCTAGTGCTATTAATACAATTACAGCAGCAATTCTAGTCATGCTACAAAACTTTCTACAGTCCCTAAAGTACTTTCTGTAGTAACACCATAGTTGTATTTGTCACTTTTTTGGGAGTAGTACAGTTTTTGTGGTCTCTCCAGTAGTAGTACTTAATGTTCTGCGGTACCGTCAAAAGTACTATGTTGTTTCTGGCTCCACCAGGTGAGCCGCCTGGAGAGAGAGAAGAGTCAGGAGTTGAAGGCGGAGCATAACCGTGCAACGGTCACCCTAACGGAGCTGAAGACCAAACTCCATGAAGAGAAGCAGAAGGAGCTGGCGGTCACCAGGGAGACGTTGCTACGGCAACATGAGATGGAGCTAATGAGGGTCATTAAGATTAAAGATGGAGAAATCCAACGTCTGAATGGACTCGTACAAAACCTGCGAGACGGATCAACGGACAAGGTGATCAACAATGATTGTCAATATTTTACAACTTCCATCCATCAAACCTTCCTTCCTTCCTTCCTTCCATTCTTCCTTCCTTCCTTCCTTCCTTCATTACTTCCTTCCTTCCTTCCTTCCTACCATCCTTCCATCCTTCCTTCCTTCCTTCCATCCTTCCTTTCTTCCTTCCTTCCATCCTTCCATCCTTCCTTCCATTCTTCCTTCCTTCCTTTCTTCCTTCCTTCCTTCCTTCCTTCCTTCCTTCCTTCCTTCCTTCCTTCCTTGGGATCCTGAACTCTGTCCATCCTTCCTGGTCCAGACTTTCTGCTCTGATGAGTCATAGATTTTCCTTTAATTCAGGAGCCAATCAGAAGCCAGGTGTTCAGTGAGATCACTAACCCATCTCTCCTGTGGTCATTGTCCTGGTTTCTATTTCTGCTGCTCTGTAACAGGTGACTGGTTCTGGTCCAAACAGTCCTTTTGTCCAAGTTCTGAACTGCTTAGCTTTAAAGGTCAGGGTGAAAGGTCACCCTCTCTATCAGCTTCAGGGTCAGAACTGGTTTGATGTTTTGACCAGACTGCCTCCACTGGTTACTTTGAAAATAAAATATAGTTTTTCAGTTTGGCTGCTTTGAAACCAAGTTGAGTTTGAGTCTGAACTTCAGCTGGACTGGAAAGAAGCGAACTGAGGTCTCTTTTCTGTTTCTCACATTGTGACTAAATGATTTTGCCTCAGAAGGTTCTCCTGTCCTAACCCTGACCCTCTGTGCAGGTCAGAAGCGCCTTGATGGGGGAGATGGAGGATGCAAGGAGGAGCTGGGAGATGGAGCGCTGTCGCCTCCAGCAGGAGGTGCAGGAACTGCGGGGAGCAAAAAAACATGCAGAGGAAACGTTGGCACTGGCTCAGCAGGCCTGCCAGGCCAGAGCAGCCGAGCTCCGATCGGCACATCACCAGCACCAGGAGGAGCTCCACAGAACCAAGAGAGACTGTGAGAGGGAGATCCGGCGACTGGTAGGGGGCGCTGTGGCACAAACACAGTTCGCAAACTGACAGCTGAGTTACCAGGACAAAGTGAACCTGTTACTTCATTTATCTGCTGAGATTTCCACAGGTTTCCAAACACATGAACACATCCAAATCATTCAACAGCTGATAGTTTGTACAACTTTCACTGAAAGGAAAACATTGATCTATTTTCTGATCCACTGAATGTTGATTAGCAGAACGTAGTTGAGAGTCCAGAGCTGGAGGAAACCCTGAGAAAAGACTGGGATGATTCAGCCATGTTTCACTGTCACTGACTGGTACTGAGCAGAAACAAAGAGCAGCTGTCCTGCTCCACCAGCATCACTCTAGCTGCTGATCAGCATGTGACCTCTGACCTCTGCAGATTTCATCTGGGAGAGAAGATGGTTGTCATTAAGTGCAGGTGAAACAGCTGAATCATGTTCAGTTAGGTCCCAGGTTCTGGTCCGGCCCGCAATCTGTCTGGAGTAGACGGCACACTCAGGTCAACGTTTTGGAATATTTATCCAAAAGTCAATTACTGGCTTTGTTTTTGTTTCTGTGGGTGTAAAAAAGCCTAGAGCTCTAAATAAAAACCTGTTTTCCAGCTGGACTCAGTTCACCTAACTGGAAACCAGCTGAAGTCCAGTTCCGTCTCATTTCAGTCCAGCATGCACTCATAACTGCCAGCTGCAGTTTGTCTTCCAAAGCAGCAGTCATGACCCCGCCCACCACCTGTCCGTCTGTCTGCCCTGATGTTCCTCTCTTCTACCTGTGTGATGATGCCTGACTAACCCTCCGCCTGTCTCCCTGTCTGTCTCTCACCATGTGCAGATGGATGAGATAAAGCTGAAGGACAGAGCAGTCAGTGTTTTGGATAAAGCTCTGGGGCTGCAGGCTGGCCACGCCCACCGCCTCCAGTTGCAGACTCAGGCTGCTGAACAACAAATTGCTGCTCTGAGAGACGCACAGAGGGCGGGGCTAAACCATCCTGCTAACTCCACCCCTAACAATGCTCCTTTCTTTGTAAGCCCCGCCTCTTCCTGCTTATTTAAAAATGCATGAAAAAAGTCTGGGAGTTTATCTTTGCTGCCACCTGGTGGCAACATTAGAAACATTTTCAGCTCCTGCTGTTTCCCTATCATGTATTTGTGAAAGGGCTGGGAGTCATTTTCTATGTTAAATGAAACAAGCATTGTGAGAACCAAAACCATTAAGGGCCTTTGCAACATCATTGCCATTTGCAGGAAGAATGTCTCAATCCACTTGATTCAAATTATTTCCTGGAAATTTCCAGCCAGATTCCTTTTTCAACCATTTTAATTTCACTTTCTGCCAATGAAGTCGGTGGCAGATAGACTGTTTCAGTTGTAATGGCAGACGTCCCACAGAAATTCCCCAGAATTAAATATTCAGTTTTGTCTTCACTAACTGTATTCATAACCTCTGACCCCAGGACAGTGTTCTGCTGTTCTTCCATCCGTCATATATTGAGCAGGTCTCATCTTGGCTTCTTTTCCTCCATTTTCTTGATGATTTTTAGAAACCTCTCTGGTTGCAGTGAAAAATGAAGCTTAGGTGATTCAATTCTTTACTCTATTAATGGCTTCCTTCAGTGTCCAATGGTATACAGGCTTTGTCTTACTAATGCCCAAGATGAAGACGTCTGAAGAAGGCTAGAAATGCTAAAAATCTCTTGCTGAGAGGTTAGATTGCAGCAAACAGCCATTGCTGTGGATCCAGTGTTTGAATTTATGGATAATAATATTCTCAAATTTCTTTTTCTAATTTCCCTTGCTGAGTGCAACTGGACCCTAATTATTTAACTTATCAGCAGATCCCTGCAGATCTGTTGTCTTCAACATTTGAGGAGGTTTATCAGGTTGACTGTGCTCTGGGTCTTTCCCAGTACGGGTCGCACCAGTTCACCAGGAACTGGGCAGCTTTGATTGTTAGTTAGTTGGAGTATCTGAAATCTGTTTGCAGGTCAGATAACATGTTCATCTTTTTTTCTTTCCATTTTTTTCTCAGAAGAGTTTTTAGCTAGTGGCTCGCATTTTTTGACAGTAAACTGAGAGGAAAGAGGGCAAGAAGAGGGCGGTAGACATCCGGGAGTTGAACCCGCGACGTCCGCGTCGAGGACTGAGGCGTGCTAACCCGCTGCGCCACCGCAGCCCTGACATGTTCACCTTAATCACGTCTATTCTCATCAGTTATGTTGTCCATATGCTTTAATAACACTTTGCTGATAGTTCTTATCAAAGACAGAGGATAAAATAATTGGTGTGTAGGTCAACCAACACACAAAAAACACAGCGTGTTTGTGTTAATAAAGTTGTGCGCCTGACTTCATTAGACACTGGTCTAATAGAGTTAGACCAGCCCCTTAAATAACCAAGCAATAATAATACAAATCTTCACCTCCTCATAAGTGAAAGCAGTGAACTGCGCTCTTTGTGTCACTCCCTTAAAAAGAATCTCATCTTCAAATACCAAGGTGTCACGATTTGTGGTGAGGGAGACGCAGAGGAACCAGGGAAGTGATGAAAATGAAAGTATTTATTAAAGACGTAAGCAATACAAAATTCAAGGCAGCACAGATGAGCAGAAGGCTAATGTCTCACAACTAGTAGCAACTGCTTCAAATAAACTGACGACAGACAAGACGGCAGCATAGACCACTAAACAAAAACCCGACAAAGAACAAGGAAAACAGGTGGGTTTACATAGATAGGGAGAAAATCAAGGGAAACAAGGACCAGGTGAAACTAGTCAAGGGTTAGAGGGACAACAAAGAGACTCCATAGAACACAGAAACCTAAATAAACTCAGAAAAAACGAAATACTTACACAAGTGGAGGAATTAGAAACAAAACCAACCTTCTAAGAGCAGTTGTCAAGAGATATTCATCTGCCACAGTCATCAGCATGGGATCTGCTCTGTTCAATGAAATACATCTAAGTGCTGATTTACCTGCTATCCGGCACAGCGTCTTCCATATATGGCCATACTTCCGGAAAATGATGCCCTGGCAACATAATGTTAAAGATCAGGGACCACTTCATCGAAAAGTATTTTACCACAGAACATAAGATGTGTGGCTGCTATGGGCCGACCCATCCAAACACTCTCATCTTCTGACCTACGTTAGCTTTCCATCCACTGACTGTTTGCTCTTATCCTCATCTGTAAAGTTAAAGATCATGCGATCAGCTGATCGGCTAATGAAAGCCACCCTGATCAATAATCTTTCTTTAAATGATGTAAACTAAATATGGATGATCTGAACAGCTCTGTTTACTGTGTTGTTTGTTCTCTTGAGCAAACCTCTGACCCTCTGACCTTGTGTGCAGTCTCAAGATGATCGAGACACTCGCAGGTTTCAGCTGAAGATCGCTGAGCTCAGCGCAGTTGTTAGAAAACTGGAAGATCGAAACTCTCTGCTGTCTGAAGAGCGAAATGAACTGGTAAAGATGCGCTACCCTCCAGAACACACCCATCTAAAGCGAAGCACTTTGCCCACACCAGCACAGTCAGAGCTCATTCCTACTCAGCTGAATTCAGGCTCTGCACCGTTACAATGTCTTTTTAATCTTTGAATTTATTTCAAAATCATTTTGTCCTGTTCAGCTGAAACGTCTGAGAGAAACGGAGAGTCAGTTTCTTCCCCTTCTGGATAAAAACAAACGTTTGAGCAGGAAGAACGAAGAGCTGGCTCTCGCCCTGCGTCGCCTTGATAACAAACTTCGCTTTGTGACGCAAGAGAACTTGGAAATGGCAACTATGGTAACTATGGTGACCACACACAACACTCATTTTTCCATTTGAACTAATTAAGCAATAATAGCAAAAAATGCATCAAGATATCAGCCGAGAGAAAAACTCCTGAGTTCAGTTGCTGCTTCTCACCAGCAGGTGTCAGTGTTCATGTAGAACCCAGTAAACCCAAACAGGCAGACACATTCTCAGTTCAGTCTGATAACTGAGCCGTGATCCGGTTCTGTTGGTTCTGAACAGTTAAAAAGAGCCGTCGGTACCAGCCTGATCTCTTTGTTTGTCTACAGAGGAGACCCAGCTCCCTCAACGATCTGGACCGGAGTCACTCCTCAAGTTACCATGGCTACCACCAGGATGAACGCGAGATGGAGTTCCTACGGTTGCAAGTGGTGGAGCAGCAACACGTCATCGATGACCTCTCTAAGGTAGGACAGAAACTACAGCAATACTACAACTTTGACGGCCATTTTAAATCTCCTCTCTGTGATTTCAGGCTCTGGAGACGGCAGGTTATGTAAAGAATGTTATTGTAAGTATTGAGCAGCCGCTGCCAGTGCCTGTCAGGTACTTTCTGTGTAATCCATGTAACATAGGAGATGAGGCGTACTTGTCTGTGATGTTCAGCTGATGAGCTTCAGGTCAGCAAGGATGAATAAAAACGTTTGGTTTGTTCTAGGAGCGGGACTTGTTACTGAGGTACCGACGTCAGGAACCGGTGAGGAGGAGGAGAACCTTCAGAGCCTGCAGGGTGAGAATCTTCTGGTACCTCCAGAACCACCAGCCAAGCCGTTGTCATTATGCCAACATGAGTACCAGAACCACAAAATCACGTCTAACTAATATTTGTTCTTGTGCTGGAGATAGCTGTGCTCCTATAGATAGCTGTACTACACCATGTGTTCTTCAACTGAACCAGCCCTTTATAGGGCTGATTTATCTGATAGAACTACTACAAATAGTTCAGTGGAAGAACTCTGAATAGTTCACAGATCCGGTTTCAAAGTCTTCAGGTTTTGGTCCTGAATGATGTTCGGGTTCTGGTCTTTGTTTCAGGCTGATGTCCAAAGAGGCGACAAACTGTCCTCAAGTAAAAGTCGTAGTACTCCTTTATATTTATGCTTAAGCAGAAGTAAAGAGTTCAAGAGTGAAATAGTATTTGCTGAAATACTAAAGTACTGAGGAACTGGCTGGAATATCTAATATTAAAAAATGATGGAATTAGTCAAAAATATAAAGTCATCTGCAAATTCAACTATTTTAAAGATGAAAATCAAAATGTAAGTAGTTAGAACCCAGAACTCCCACATCAGACTCCTTCAACTCCTCTGCTGTTTCTGAGGACTTGTTGACCTGCGTGATGACCGCGTCATGTGTTCATCTGCAGGTCATAGAGACATTTTATGGTTATGATGAAGAGGCATCGATGGATTCTGACGGGTCATCTTTGTCCTTCCACACTGACAGAACTCCAGATACGGAACCTGATGAGGTAACACTTCAGAACTTAAACCCTAACCCGCCTTAACACCCTCGGGCTCAGCAGCTTCAGGTCCCGAGAGCAAGAACAAGAAGCTGATTTAAATGTTGGAACTGGTCTGACTGGTCTTTCTGACTGACTGCTGGTTTCAGACTTGTGTTCGTGAGGAGGCAGAGCTTCGCTACCGGCAGCTTACGCAGGAGTACCAGGCGCTGCAACGGGCGTACGCGCTTCTGGCCGAGACATGCGGAGGAAACTACGACGCCGAGAAGGAGATCAAGGTAGATGGCCTCTGAGCAAGGCAGCAGTAGAGTGGTGAATTCTCATTGATCATGCAAAGGATGATGGTTCTGTCCCATGTCTTTCAGACCAGAGAACAGCTGCTGAATGAAATCAGTCGATATCAGAGCAGAGTGGCAGATCTGGAATCAGCGCTGAAGCATCAAGGATTGGTAAAAAAAACAAAACAAAAAAAAACAGCAAATTGCAGAAACTCAGATGAAGATGAGATCATTCAGAAAGGCTGAACCGGACCAACGGGTGGGGGAGGGGCAGGCTTCAGTTTATTTATTTTTTTAAAGGTTTTATTGGTTGTATTGGCCTTTATTTGAGTATGAAAGAGGGGAAAGACATGCGGCAAAGGTCGTCAGGCCGGGACTTGACCTTGTGACATCCGTGTCGAGGCCTAAGGCCGTGCTTTACCCCTGCACCACCACAGCACCCCCAGTTTATTTCTGGATGTTTATTGGCTATGAGAGATGACCAGCCCATCCCAACCCTTCCTCCTTCATGTCCTTCAGATGCGCGTTCATGTTAAGTGCGTCCCAATTCTTCCACTTCCGGCCTTTGCCACGCCCGTTTTGGGTCCAATTTCCACCCTTTCTGCCTAATCCTGCATGAAGGAAGATCCAAGTACATTACCCACAATTCATTGCTGCATGTGAAGCTTGGTGTTAAACAGTGGATTTATGGCAATGTTTTTGGGGTGTCCAGTATTCAACATGTCATAAAAAACAGATTTAAACAGCCAAATATTTCCTGCAATAACTCTGGAAAGCAAAAACATCTCCAGTGTATGTTTGAAGTCAATTATTGTGTTGTATTTCTACGTTTTATAAGTAAATGCCTAAACAGGGACCAATCTGCAATTTTGGACCTTGAAGTTGTGGTGCAGAGGCAAACTGTCCCAATTCGCACATTTCTGCACGTTAGTAACCTGAACACTTGAACCCTTGTTGGTTTTGAGGGCACACTTCATGGAGGGACAAGGGCCTTTATGTTAACGTTTTGTTTTTATGACTTCTCAGATCGGACCAATCAGGGCCAGGTATTCCTCATCTCATTTTGGTCTGTGATTAAGAGAACTGCTCCCTCCAAGGGGGTTGATCCTATCCCAGCAGCAATTCACCCTGCATAGGTCAAAGGTCGATGCCCAAACTCAAAGATTCCCCATCTTTCAAATACACAAAGAAATGGTTCTGTTCCTAGGAAGTGTCAGAGTTCAGCATTATCTTTAAAGGGGGCCTGTTATGCAAAATTCACATTTTGCACATTTTTCTGGTTCTGGTCCCCGTTTGGGTCCCAACTGCTATAAAAACTGCCCAAGCAAACAGAACAGACAAAAATCTCATCTCCAAATGATTTACACAAAATATGCAATGAACATGTTCTGTGTAGCTTGGTGGGTAAACTGGTGGGACATGGTGAAGGGTGTCTGAGTTGTGCCATGTCTCTGCTCTCAGGACATGAAGTGGGTGGAGGAGAAGCAGGCGCTGTATCAGAGGAACCAGGAGCTGGTGGAGAAGGTGAAGCACTTTATTTAAACTCCTGTAGCTTTGAGGATGTTTTGAACCACCAACAACTTCTTGGTTTCTTCAGGGTTAACTAACCTCAACAGTGGAGATCTTGGAGTTATTGTTAAGGTGGTTCTGGACTGGGAAGCAGCCTTTTGACCAATTCCTGTTAGATCGTTGGCACCAGAGGTTCAGTGTGGGTCACAGGTCAAGAAGACGTCAGAATCTGATGTCAATAAATGTGTTTTATTCACGACTTTAAAACAATAACTGTACAATGAGTTGATTCAGATGTGTGCAGAATCTGAAGCCCAAACTCTGATCCCAGTGTTGGTCCTGATTGTTGCCGCCTCTCAGGTGGTGCAAATGGAAGGTGAGGCGCTGCGACTGAACAACGACATTCAGGACATCAGAGACCAAAATGAGTTGCTGGAGTTCAGGATCTTGGAGTTGGAGGTACTGCTGGGTTTGGGGTCATGGAGCGATGCTTGTGTTGTAATTACTGATTAATCAATAACTTTCATTGTCGCTGTCTCTGTTCCCATGGGGAAAGGAGAGGGAGCGCCGTTCACCCGGCATTAACTTCAAACAACTGCATTTCCCTGAAGGTCTCAGTCCTCTTCAGATCTACTGTGAGGCCGAAGGGGTGACTGTGAGTAGCACCCGGTCTCACCTGCAAACTAACCTGCACTCACCAAACACCCAGATAGACTACTCCTCAACTTTCCTGTTCATGCAGAAAACAACACAACATCCATGTGAAAACATTTTGTGGCTCATTATGAACATGTGACGATGACATGAACTCACCGATGGAATAACTCTTGTCCCAACAGGACATTGTCATCAGCGAGTTGTTGAAGAAGTTGGACATCCTGGGGGATAACGCCGTAAGTGTATGTTGACTTTATCTTGTACATGTATGTGCAAAGTATAACCATCAGATCTGTGTGTGCTATGGAACCACCCATGTTTAACTCTTTATATCTTTGTCGAACACATAAAGTAAAAATACATGTTTGTTACCTTATGTTACATCACTGATGACAAAATGAAAAGAAATAATCCCACTGATCTCAGAACCAGTGCTGGGGACTCTGGTCTGTCTCCCTGGTTACTGGTTTGTTGGAGGCTTCCAGTTGGTCGCTGTGATCACCAGACAAAGGAAGCTGGTTTTGTCTCCTTTGGTTCTGAAGGACTGAAAGTTTCAGTTTTATTGTTCATATTACACCAACACACCTGAGCTTTGGGGGTTTAAGTCACAGACGTTTTTTGAACATCCTTGGATCTCGTAAAGGACCAAATTTAAAAACAGAGCATATACTTTATTGTAAGTATTCCAACAGTAAGTCCACTGCATAAATCCAGCCACCATGAACAAAAACCAATGTGTCCCTCTGTGGCGCAGCAGCAGAGTCACTGCATGTCCTTGCAGCTCTTGTGTTTCTGCTCTACAATCACATCATGTTAGATTTTCTACTCAGGCAGAGAAGTCGGTTCAGACTGCAGGACAACCGGCAGAACCGAGCCGCTTCCTCCACAGAATCAGACATATCGACTCAGAACGGGTGCAGCATGATCTGTATCATTTCAACATTTTAATATAAAATAACTTTTATTCTACTCAACTTGCCTTGACCTGGCTAAGCCCCCAAAGTTTCAGGATCATAATGTCCCTGCTAGACAACTGGGTCAACTGAGCCTTTGGTCCATCCTGCCTTGGTTTGGTCCTCTTTGTTCATTGAAACAAGGACAAGCTTATAATTATCTTCTGAAATCTGAAACTGCATGCAGTTGGCCTCAAAACGTCATCCGGTCAACTCAGTTATGTTCACATCGGAGCTTTTTACATCACATCCTCCAATCTTTCCAGAGACAATCAAAGCTCAAGTGCTTCACACTTTAAGGTCCAACATGTCCGTTTCCTCACAAAGACAATGTGTTGAGTGAAATCGTCAGCAACTTAAAATTGATTTGGCTTGGACCTTCACCCAGCTGAACCAGTGAACCAATCAGCAGCTGGCCATGGGAAGGACTGAGGAGAACCAGTGAAACCGTCCTTAGGACTCGGCGTAAGGCAGCTATAGGTCCTAAACCCAACATGAACAGACCCAGCTTCAGCTGAAAAGCCTTTCCCGTTTCTGTTGATACTCAGATGAAAATATGTTCTGATGATCTTACCTGCTGGTCTTTTCTTGTAGAATTTGTCCAATGAGGAGCAGGTGACCGTGATCCATGCAAGGACGGTGCTAACTCTGGCAGAAAAGGTGAGAAACGTTTGGTCCACAGGCTCCAACTTCAACTGATTTTAACACTTCAAGCAAGAGAAATGTTTGGTTTCAATATATTTACTTGACTACCAAATGAAAACTGAAGTGACTTTGTTAAAGGTTGTAGAGCTTTTCTTGTCCTCTAGAGGAGACGCAGTGCCTGCACAGTTCAGAACCACCTGACTGCCTCTGTCTGCTCTTCCAGTGGTTGGAGTCCATCGAAGTGACCAAGTCCACTCTACAGCAGAAAATGTTGGACATCGAGAACGAGAAGGTAAAGACGACCTTTCTGCTGTCATTCCGGCTCTATAATCTGACAACATCTGATAAGTTAATAAGTGATGTCTCCATGACGACAGTCAACCTGCTGCTGATGTTCTGGTGACAGAACCTTTTTCTATTGCTCTCTTTATGATGGTTGAAGCATTAAAGCAGAGGATCTGATTTTATCCAACAAATCATCACAACAAGAAGCTTCAGTTCAGTTTGAACTCATGCTTTGAAGCAATATCTCAGCAGAGCCTGATAAAAGGTTAAAGGTCAGTGAGAGTCAGGATTGCAACTCGCAGATGCAAACAATCTTCATCACAAAGTAAAACTGTCTGACCAGCATTTCTCTGTTTTTAATAAAAACGTTTAAAAATGATCAATGAAATCTCATGAGATCAGTGGAAGAAGGAACTTTTATTTGAATTCATCAAAACCCAGATTTTCAGACAGATTCATAACCATTTTAACCAGGAAGATCGAAAGGTTTTACTCACTGACATGAACTTTAAGACCATCAATAAGTCACATCTGCTACAAACCGATTCACAGTGTTTGAAGATATTTCTATCATTACAATGATTTCAGCTCAAATTCATCATATTTTCACTGATTTATCTCCAGGATCTGTTCAGAAAACAGAAAGGTTACCTGGATGAAGAGCTGGACTTCAGGAAGCAGTCCATGGATCAGGCCCATAAGGTCAGTTACTGTATTTAGAAACCATCTAGAAATAAGAACAAACATCCAACAACTTTCCTCTTTGAGTTATTGTGGCTTTTAATAACCTGCTTTACATGATTAGAAAGAAAATAAAACAAGCAGAAAAATATTATATTGAATTGGAAAAGTAGGAAATTGATGATCAGATTATAAACAGTTTCTGATGTTCCAGTTATTACTGGTCAAAAGAATCTCAAAACGAATCAGTATTTAGTCTGGATTGAAAGGAACTCAGCGATTTGGCTGTTTTTCACTTTTCACTGAATAGAAGCTGAAAGTTGCTTCTCCATGTTTGGTTCTGGTTCTGGATGTAGAGCAGAACCAGAACCAGCAGATTGTTCCAGCAGCAGCAGATCTTCAATCCATTTAAAGATTAATGAACTGGCAGCAGTTTAAAGTCTCTCCCTGAAGGAATGCAGAACCGGGCTGTGCAGAACCGGGCTGTGTAGAACCGGGCTGTGTAGAACCGGACTGTGTAGAACCGGACTGTATAGAACCGGACTGTATAGAACCGGGCTGTGTAGAACCGGACTGTATAGAACCGGACTGTATAGAACCGGGCTGTGTAGAACCGGACTGTATAGAACCGGACTGTATAGAACCGGGCTGTGTAGAACCGGTCGCTGTAGAACCGGGCTGTGCAGAACCGGGCTGTGCAGAACCGGGCTGTGTAGAACCGGGCTGTGTAGAACCGGGCTGTGTAGAACCAGTCGCTGTAGAACCGGGCTGTGTAGAACCGGGCTGTATAGAACCGGTCGCTGTAGAACCGGGCTGTGTAGAACCGGGCTGTGTAGAACCGGGCTGTGTAGAACCGGGCTGTGTAGAACCGG
>VMRN01000373.1:15049-26032 GCA_010277015.1 Poeciliopsis turrubarensis
GTAGAACCGGGCTGTGTAGAACCGGGCTGTGTAGAACCGGGCTGTGTGTCCATCTTCCTGGTTCTGGTCAGAACTCCAGCAGCAGGTTCTGGACTGTCGGTTTGTCATCAGACCTGCTGCAGGAATCAAAGCCTGGATGAGTTTTTCTGGTCGGAGACTTTACTCCCTCTGGTTCTGGAAATGTTCTGGAGCTGGGAGAAGGCCAACTCTGGAATCGACTTTGACCTGAAGGGTCAGGTCAAAGGTCATCACTACGTCATGATAAAGAAACATTATCCTCCAAACTGATAAAAAGATGGAGATTCTCCTGCAGTCTTTGGCTCCAGGGAGACAGAAACTAAAAGGACATTTTACTGTGTTGGGCTCAGAGAATCTTGGAGCTGGAGGCCATGTTGTTCGAGGCTCTGCAGCAGGAGGAGGCTTCCAGGACCCCAGGACTGATGAAGGGAGAGGGTCGACTGTCTGACATGTTGACAGAAGGAGAGAAAGAGGAGCTGAGGAGAGCCATGGATCAGTGGAAACGATGTGTGATGTGTGAGCTAAGAGAAAGAGATGCCCAGATCCTTCGAGAAAGGATGGAACTGCTTCAGCTCACGCAGCAGGTGAGCAGCTTCATATTTTATAGAGACATTTGTTTTACTCACAGTCTGGTTCATAATCTACAGAAGATTCCACTTGTGTCCAATTACTAGTCGTTTCCAAAGACATTAAGCCAGATGACATCAAATCTTCCCCTCAGTGGGCGTGCTGTGGTGATAGCGCCACTCATGTTTGGAGGCCTTGAGTCCTTGATGTGGCCGTTGTGGGTTCGATTCCCAACGATATTTGCCGCATGTTTTTTCCCCTCTCCTGTCGGCCAACTTTCATATAAGGGTCACTAAAGCCCACAGAAAAAAAAAAAAGGATGGAGGCTTTTTTTCCCCTCCATCCTGAGGGGAAAAAAAGCCTTCCCCTCAGGATGGACCAAACGGCTAAGGACAAATCCCCCCCAATGGTGTAACGTGATTATAATTATTATTACCAATAATTCATTTGGACTCTGAAAAGCAAAATAAAAAAATTACCTCAACAAAGAAAACCTTGAGAACAGCTCCACCCTGGAAACCTCCACCAGTCCTGATGTGCAGCTGCTTCCGCTGTGAAGATGATGCAGAGCTGCTGCTTCACATGCAGCTTCCTGCTCTGCCTGCCAGTTCTTTCTGCCACTGTGTTAAAGAATCATAAACTTAACCAAAGTTATTTGTTCATTTATGCTTTAATTAACAGAGTAAGAATGAGGATTTACACACACGTCCAAACTTGGCATCAGGGATTTCTGTGAGATTTACCAACATGAATGGCTTTTGCAGTGAGATTAATACCAAAGGATTGAAAGTAGAGCAGAATGAACACGGAACCTTGTAATAATGATATGTTTGTGCTGGACAGAGGAACAAGGAGCTGGAGGAATGTATAGAAGCACAGAAACGACAAATCAAAGAGCTGGAGGAGAAGGTAAGAGCAACCAGAAAACCTTCAATCTATTCCTACTGCGAGCTCCACTGATTCTTTTCTTTTTTCCAGTTTCTGTTTCTATTTCTATTCTTCTCTTTGGCCTTCATCCTCTGGTCCTGAATGCAGCAGGTGAGTCACACACAAGTGTAGTTCAGGTTCAGGAGTACTGGCTCAAACATGTTCATCCAGGATATGAAGGTCTGTTGAGGAGCCCAGGTTGATTCAGGCAGTGAAAGCATCGCCAGGGTTCACCCAGGTCATGGTGGACTGGATTAGGTTTCCAGTGTTGCACCAACTAGTCAACTAGCCGATTCTTTACTCTCCCATGACTTGTTGCAGGGCCAGTCCCCAAGTCGCAATCACATAACAAAAGTGATTTTTTCAAAAAAGAAAGTAAAATAAGTGAATTCATCAGATAATTCAAGTTGTATAAAAATATAAATAATTTTCCAGTAAAGGAATAGAGGCGTGGCGCGGCGGCGGCGCCACGGCGAGAGACTGTAGATTCTCTCAAATAAAGGCAACTCGTGCCAAAAAACTCTCACGCCAAACTGCTGGAGTAATGTGGGCCAAAGCGTTATGATGCCGGGCGTCTTCATCGCCTGCTGTTGAAGCTCTGATAGAAATACTGTCCAACATCTGGAAACAGTCCGGGCTTCACTCTGACGGCCTGAAGGGGGCGCTCTCCGCCGCCGTCTGCATGTGGGTTCAGAGCCGCCGCTGATCAGCGGAGGAGCAGCGGGACGCAGCGCCGGATCCAACTGTAACTAGACGGGATCCGGTCCCCATTAGTTTGGCTGGTGATGATCCACTGGGGTCAGAGAGACAATCTGACTCCGAAAACTGCAGCAGCATCAGCCGGTGTGTGAAAGAAAAGTCAGAGCCGACTTTGTGCAACTTTGCAGACTTTTCTCCGCTGCTCAGGCAGAAGTCCAGGATGATGATCTGTTTCTATTAATTCTGCATAATGGACTTATTAATTGCTGTTTTTGATCAATATTTGCGGTGAATTTAGCTGATAAAGCCTCGCTTACGTCACTGTGACGTCACAGCGACGAGTCGACTTCAAAGCGACGTTTATCATGTTGAAGTCAAAAATCTTGAATAATCTGAAGTCATTAACCCCGAGTTTCTATTCCTCAGCTAAAGACGTCCACATATTAATATATTGCACAGAAAACGCTGTTTGATCAAAAGAGGTTTGGTAACAAAGTTCCTAACGAATCTTGTTGATCTGAGAGGAACAACCAGGACCCTGAACGCCTCATCAGCATCTCAACACAATTTAAGTCATCTGTCAAAGGTCATCTTCTTCTGTTTCAGTTGTTACATGAACTATTTATATTGATTATTTAGTGAATGGTAAATGAAAATAACGCTTTTCCAGTCATTTTGACTCCACAAAGCGCTTTACACTAGAGTCACATTAACCGATTCGCACTCTCAGACGAGCACACATTTATACTCCGATCCGCAGATCGGTAGGAAATTTGGAGTTAAGTGCCCAGAGGCACATCGACATGTGGCAGGAGGAAGCTGGAATCGTACCTACAACCATCTGATCACAAGAAGAATACTCTACCCACACAGTCAGTCGCTGTGAAATAAAGGAAATAAAATATTAAATCCACCTGCTTCTAGCACCACCTACTGGTTTGTGGAGTCCCTCAAACTGCGGCTTCAGTTGGTTTCAGGTGCTCAGAGAAATTCTGTGGTCTGGACTAATCTTTGGGTCCAGATGTTCAGCCTGTCAGTGGGAACTTATCAGGTGTTTGGTCTCTTGCTCCTTTTCACAGCAGTTTCTGAACCCTTGTTTCTCTTCCTCAGCCCACTGGAGACCACCAGGTGGACACTCAGCAGTGCCAGCTCAGTCTGGACCAGAACCAGGACACCGTAGGACTTTGCAGCTCTGAAGCCAGTGTCAACAAAGCACAACTCGACCCTTCTTGTTGTCAGTTGCTTTGTAACGGCCACTTTCAGGACCGCCTCAGAGATTAAGAGTGGTTTCCGTGGAAACAAAGCTGAGATCAGGCCAGTGATACCCTAACCCTAAAAACATCTGGGTTTCAGCTGAATGACACCTGCATACTGGTTCTAAAGTCACTGAGGCGGAACGCAACACCATCCGTCTCAGAACCGAACGCTGAACATGGAAACGTCTTTACCACACCAGGAGGTCTGCTGAACAGAACCGGGAAGCCCAACTGAAACCCAGTTCAGACACAAACCTGCTGCGTCGATAGGAGGCCGAGGCCACGAAACGACCGACGACCTGCAGACATGACAGAGATTGCGATGACCTTCAGAGTTCAGGTCGTCTGGTGCCTGGAAGTTTTTTAGAAATGCATGTTAGAACGCAACATGCATGCGTCTCCCCACATGGGGGCGGGTCTCGTCGAGAGCCGAAGCGAAAACTTCCTGCCAGAGGACGCCGAGTTTCTTCACCAGGTGCTGGAGGTGGATCCAACCTCCTCCGTGTTCATAAGGAGATCCGACTCCAAGTGGAAACTTTTAAAACCCACATAGTGTTTACTTCATGGAAAAATGTTCCTGGTTTTATTCCTGTTACTGATGATGGAAGATAACTTTACTGCTTTCAGCTGATTTAATAAAACAGATGAAATTTTTATTCTGCTACTGGAGAAAATCTCATTAATCTAAAATAAAAACATTGAATATTTTGTACTTTTAGTCAATTTTTAATTTTTTTAAATTAAAGGCATCCTTCTTTCACCTTTAATTTTGAAGTGAGCTCCGCAGTTTGTGGTCATCATCAAAGAGCACAACTCTGTGTGGATCCTGCTCCCCTTCAGTTCCAACAGTCTGGACTTTTATGATCCCAGATTCTATTTTTCTAGCCCTGCTGTGAAACTGAATTCATCACCGAGATTAAAATGTTGCACATGAGACCCCAGGTGTGTGTGTTGTGTTTTTGACGATGGGAAACACTGAAAGTGTCCAACATTCAGATTGAAGGCCTGAAACCTCGGCAGACGGTCCGGACCGGCAGCTTTGACCCGGGTTGCCGGATGACCTCAGAGACCAAACGAATGAAAAACACAAAGCCAGAGAAAGTTTCAGAGCCGTTTCCCTATAAAGCAGCTCTTATCAGGTTCATAATGAAGTTCTGCTGCAGCCGGGTTCTGTCAGAGGAGCTTCAGCTGACTGGGTCAGAACACACAAGAATATGTTTACAGGGCGCCTTGATCTCTGGAAATGTCTTCATTCTAAGAGCTAAAGCTACTGCAGCGCAGCATCGGTCCAGGTTTCCATCTGGACCAGACACCGGGCCAGAGGAGGGCGGGTCCAGATCATCCAGCACAGCTGGGCTTCATGCGATGCTGTTTCCACAGAATCAGGGTCAAGACTCAGGATTCGTCCAGCTTCAAGTGGATCACAAACAGGTTCTGGTCCCAGAAATGCTGCAGATCAAAATCAAAGCTGGACCGGATCCTGCAATAAATCGGATCAGATCATTTCTATGGAAACCCTGCAGAGGATCCTGACCTACAGCACCACCTTCTGACCAGCAGGGGGTGACAGTAGAGAGGAGAAAAACAACCAGAATCAGTACCGGGTTCAGAACCAGCAGTCATCTGCCTCCTTGGAATTCCCAGCGTGTGACAATCCGGTACCATCCAGAATCATCCGGTACCATTTAGCATCCGGAAACATCCAAGACCATCAAGAATCATTTGGGACCATATAAAACCATCCAGAACCATCCAGAACCACCCAGAACCACCCAGAGCAGAGACAGAAGCCCAAAGCCTTTTTTAAACTGCAGTTAGGTTGAGTCCAGTCGGGCTGAGCCGGGTCAACCCGACTGTGGGTCAATTCAAGCCGGGTGGTACCGTTGTGAAGTCAGCTGTTGATTGGTTCATTGACTGTGGGGCGAAGTCAAAGTCCAGTCCAGATCTCCAATTGTTGATGTTCTGTTTGACCGGATGCGCTGACCCAACTTGAATCTGCAACTAGAAAGAAGAAGAAGAACCAGGAGTTGCTGACCATAGAAGAAGAAAATGCTCCAGAACAACTACAACTAACAGCATCTTTAACAATCTTTCCAAATTGGACCAGAACCAACCAGCTTCCTACCAATAGGACTACATCTCTGTGGTTCTGAGGAGCTATTCCAGGACCGCTTCAGTGACCCAGTTGCAGTTCAGTCCTAAACCCAGTCATCCCATTAAACCCAGTGTGCAGTGATCTGGGTCAGGCTGGGATGTAAGGAGAGCTGACAGGAGAGGAGCTCCAGGTCAGGCTCCTCATCTCTCTGGCCCGGTTTACCGGCTCTGTGAGGTCCGGAAGTTTCACAAAACGCTGCGACTGATTGACATCAGTAGGTCTGGTTTCCTCACTCGCACGCCAGAGACTGAACCAGGGTTTTATACCGTTGTGGGGACATTTTGGTGTCCATGAGGGGAAACGCTGTTTTTGGGTCAGGCTGTAGAAAATGAGTGGAAGTCAGCGAGAAGTCAGCGAGAAATCAGCGAGAAATCAGCAAGAAGTCCCTGCAAAACACAAAATCATGGCTGTGAGTGGGTGTGTGTGAGTGTGAATGTGTGTGTGTGTGTGTGTGTGTGTGTGTGTGTGAATGTGTGTGAATGTGTGTGTGTGTGTGTGAATGTGTGTGTGTGTGTGTGAATGCGTGTGTGTGTGTGTGTGTGTGTGTGTTTTCATTTTCCTGCTCATTGGAGCTGAAACAGTCCAGGTCACATGACCTCAGTCTCAACTCTTTTCCAGCCAACAGAACCATCGGTTCTGGTGAACCATCTCCTCCTTCAGAGTTCTGGCATCTCCGGGTTTGACCCGAAGAAAGGACAGAACCAGAAACCCAGAGTCTTAGTTGGGTCCAGAACTTGTCAGGTTTTAATAAGGCGATTCCCTTTGGTTATTTGCTGTTTGTTCTCCTCAGTGGATTTTTTGGCTTCTCTTCCTCTCCCTCTTCCTCTTCCTCCTCCTCCTCCTCCTCTTCCTCTTCCTCCTCCTCCTCCTCCTCTTCCTCTTCCTCCTCCTCCTCCTCCTCTTCCTCTTCCTCCTCCTCCTCCTCCCAGTCTAGTCAGCCAGTGCAGGCTCTTCTTCCTCCTCCTCTTCATCATTTGTTGGCAGCATGTCTGAGCGGCGGTTCTGTCAGGAGGATGACCAATCCTCTCTCCTGTCCCGGCTCGGTTCCGATTCTCCTCGTCCTCGGATGAAGTTTGGAGGAATGTTCTGCAGCGTAGAAGGAGCTTTTGAGAACAAAACTCTGAACTTTGAGTCCTTCAGTCCTCGGCTGCAGCGGCACGGCGCCGGTCCGACCCAAACGGGAGGCCAACATGGAGGATGGACCGCAGTCCTTCCATCTGGACACACCCGGGAAAACTACGGCGAGAGAGAGGTTCATTACTTTCTGCCTGCATTTGTTTATAAATCGTAGAAAAATACACCTAACAGAATCTAACAGAACCATCAGAACCTGGCTTTGGTTCTGTTTGGACTGGGTAAGGTAAGGTCATTTTATTCATATCGTAGATTATATATATAACATATATATATATATATATAATATATATAATATATAGCACAACAAGGCAGTTCAAAGTGTTTTACATGAATTAGAGGAAATACAAACAAAACAACAAAGTCAAAAAAGATAAAAGTACAAAACTAAATCTTGGTTCCCCAAGTTTAATAGGAATAAATAGTCCATATAAACTGGCAGGGTTTGGTTCCAATTGGACCCCAGTTTGGTTCTGATTTCTGCCATTTCTGGTTTTTTGGTCCTGTTCAGTTTCTGATTATATAACAAAGTCAAAGGTCAGAACCTTCATCCAAGGCTTTAATGAGTCACTGAGGAAGCTGGACCCGCTTCGCTGATCAGAACCAACCAGGTATCAGAATCCACTGTGGTGTGTTCAGTTTCAGTATGCAGGACCCTAACAGAACCAGCCCAGAACTGGTCCAGCTGACCAGAGAATCAGAACACGATTCACTTGAAGCAAGCAAACCTTCAGGAAGTGAAGGTCCAAACAGGCTCGGTTCTGGACCGAGAAGACAACTCGTCCACCAGCTGGGTCGGTTGGTCCAGTTAGCATCCAATAGTCTCTTTGTTGTTCATCTAAAACCAATTAATGGCCCAGTAACAAACCAGTTAGTGGCAATATCACCACTGCAGTTGGTGGGTTTCATTTACAACACCAAGCGTTACAAATACATATTTTAGTCATCAAATAATCTATCAATTCTTCTTACAATTGATCGAGTAATTGGATAAAAAAAAATTTGAGATAAAATAAAATACTTGTAAATCTATTTTAACAGCAGTATTACTATTGGATGTCAACATCTTGTCATATTTGAGCTTCCATTATTATAACTTTTCTGTAGTTTAGGAAATTATTCTGTAGTAATATCATCTCACTTTCTAATTTAACCAGAAGAAAAATTCTACAAAAATCTGAAATTATTTTCAATTTAATAATAAAGAGGCAGGCTCACTGATACGCTGATAAAAACTGTCTATGCTCCAGCTTTTGGTGGATGTATTGATCTCCAGTCAGTTGAATAGGTGAACTCTGACCTTGCCCAGATATTTACAGCTATGTGTTCATGTTAGCAACGGGATTTGACTTCTTAGTTCATCACAGAAACTCATCTACTCGCTTCGCTCCGTCACCATTTGTTGAAATGGGATCAGGGTTTCCCCCAGAAAACTTGCTGCCTCGGCGCCCAACATGTTTTTGTATGAAAGATGTTATTAGACAAGAAAAGTAAAAATATTACTGCATAATTATATGTTACAGGAAAACATCTCCGGTGAAATTCTATCTGCACACACAACTAGTTTTAAAAACAACAAATCAAAAAATATAATGAAAATGAATATCAAATATTTGCACTTCTGTTTAATCCAAATGAATTCAGCGGCTCCATCGGGCCCCCAGGGCTTCAGGGACCATAAATGATAATATTTTAACACAAACCACAGATATATAAATGTAACATTTGTTTATTGAGATGATCAATGCTTCTAAATTTGATTTAATGGTTTCAGCATCAATACCATTAAATTACCATAGCAACATCTGATGCTGTGAGTTTAATGTTTGAGTTTGAGCTGTTTGTTCACAAATACAAATTAATAAACTGCAATTATAACTTATTATTTTTATGTGGGCCAGTTAATCTACTTTAATCTCCCAGATTAAATCCAACAGAAACTATTAGAGGTTCTGAGGTTTTAGCTGCAAGAGGGGCCCCTGAGTCAGGTTCTGCCCCGGGCCTCATGCAGCCTTGGACCGGCCCTGCAGGATGAGTTCAACCTGCTGCACTGCAGAGATGAGCAACAAACAGATTTAATTTAATGAGCTGCTAATGAGGCTTTAGCAGCTCTAATATTTCTGTGTGTCGAGTTTTAATAAGAGTCACAGAAACTGATTTAACTGCCCCACTTTATGGGACGAGTCAACTCTGGCTGAGTAAGTGGACAAAGCATTTCAGATGCTTTGTGTACCAGAAAAATAAAACTAAAAGTAATAATAAAATATTCTAAAAGCACAGTGAAGGAAAAGCTCCTCACCAGACTGAACCTGCATGATGAGGTTAACGCAGACACCAACTTTACAGGGAAGAAATGAACGATGAACAACTTTTGCTCACCAAAATAAATCATTCTCACCACTCGCTCAACGCCACTTCTGAAAGCAACTCCAAGTTATTCCTGCAGTTCACATAGATCAGCACAAGCAGAGCTAACGGTTAGACTGTGACCTTGATGCCAAAGGGTCATGATGTGAGCATCCATGCAGGGCAGCCTGTGTCCAGCTGAAAGGAGGCGCTGATCTGAGTTGAACTTTGACATCAAGCACACAGAGGCACCAGCTGAGTGAATGAAATTCATTTTCCGGTTTGTCCATAAAGCCTCACTCCAGGCATCATTTTAAGGATGTTTATTGGTTCCCGAAAAATGACAAAAACCCGGACATTATCATGAATCAGTAAAATCCTCCCAACTTGAAAAATGGATGTTATGCTGCAAACACGGAGCTTTCATCAGCAACTCAGGCGGAAGAGAGAGCGCTGCGCAACACAAAGAAGAACCCGGCCGGAACACGGTCTAAACAGGCAGATCACTTTTCCTCTTGGAGTTTTAATAATCGGGTTCTCGAATCATTCGAGGAATCGTTTCAGCCCAACACCACAAAACTGGTCCAAACTGGAGCTGCCGAGTAAGAATCCAGACCCTGGAGAACATCCGGGCTCTGCATCAGGACCTGATGGGTTCCTCCAGGGTTCTAATTTGCAGTTGAACTGTTCGGAACCAGTGACCCATTAAAGGTGGCTTTTCTCATGCTGGAACCCGGTTCTGAGGATTGGAGTCCAACAGGAAGCTGAGATCTTACTTCCTGTTTGCATTTTCTGCCTTCAATCTGAGCCTCAGATTCCTACATCTGTTGCCATGGAAACAGGTCCGATCCTGGTCATTCTTCAGGACAGAACCGGATTTCTTTCTTCAGAGCCGAACTGGGTTATTCTTCAGACCGGAAGTCCTCAGAGTGAAAACAATAAACCAGTTTTTCAGCTGAACCGGAACCGAGCAGCAGATTATCCGAATTTATCTAAAACGAGTCTATCCGACCTCTGGTGGTCACCATGGCAACTGCAAAGCACTGCGGTCATGCTTGTGCCTTTATTGTGAAGGTCCACGCCGGAAACTGTGTCTGTGTATATCAGCTGGAGCTTGACGTCACAGGTGGCTGCAGCAACAATAGCTGCGGGTCCGTGTGAGGAGCAGAACCAGCCAGCTGATCCGGACCGACCCAGATCCGTCACGATGTCCTTCCAGGTCAAGAAGAGACCCGCGGTAGGTCCACTCCGAACCGAACCGAGCCGAGTGCAGCCGAGGTGGGACCGGGCCGGTGATGCTGAAGCTCCGCGTGTCTGACAGGGAGGAGATCCGCCAAACCGAACCGAGAGGATGTGCAGCTTCTGGGCCGCTCAGCTCATCTGAGCCGAGTCGTTTTCGTTTCGGTCCGAGATGTTTATCTGGGTTCTGCTGCATTCAGGGGAGGTGGGACGTTTCATGTTCCTGCATTGAAAGCTGATTTTCTGGGTTCTGCTTATTTGGTTCTGGAGAACTTTAAGGTCTAGTTTTATTTTTAATCTCATGACAGAACCGTTCTCCTACCAGAGCAGTTGCTTCGGTTTCGGCAAAGAAACCAAACCAAAATTATGGAAACTTCAGGATGTTTTCCCCAGACCGGGTCCCCGGGGTCAGGGGCCCCGCAATGGTTCCAATGGTTCCAATGGTTCCAATGGTCGCAGGTTTACTCATGATGCCCAGAGGCTGCAGGAATAATCAGCGTTTCCTGATTCTCATGAAAGCTGCAGGTTTGGATGAAGATGAAACGCCTCATTGAACCCAGACTGGGTTCTGAGTCCCAGACTGGGTTCTGAGTCCCAGACTGGGTTCTGAGTCCCAGACTGGGTTCTGAGTCCCAGACTGGG
>VMRN01000373.1:26042-39196 GCA_010277015.1 Poeciliopsis turrubarensis
CAGACTGGGTTCTGAGTCCCAGACTGGGTTCTGAGTCCCAGACTGGGGTTCAGCGTTTGAACCCAGAACCTCTGATCCCACTCATGGACCCAGAGTTCCAGTGCCTCTCCTCATCAACCACTAGCTTCCAGATAGGAACCAGGAAAACCCTCTATTCAGATGATGCCCTCTCTGATGCTCCAGAACCAAAACCACTTCCAAGACCCATTTCCTTCTCAACAAACCCAGAGCCCGGTCATGTAGCTGGTTCTGCTCTGGAAGTTTTGGATTAAAAGTTTATCCTCCTCAGAGAGGAGAATCCTGGTCCAGGTTAGATATGGTCTCCGTTCACCTCAAGAATCTCATCTCTGATGTTCTTCCAGGTCACAGAGGACATGTTGGATTCAGGAAATCTTTGTCTTTATCATTAAGGTCCTGGGCCTCCTGGTTGGTTCCTCCAACGTCCCTCTTTCATTGTGAACATCCATTTGAAGACTTGGGTCACATTGAGCCGGACCTGGTAGTGAACTGGGTCGTGTTGAGCTGTGTTCTTTTGGGTCACGTCGGGTCAAATTGAGAATCCTGGATGTCAGCAGCCATCTCTTCCTCCTTCCAAACAAATCTCTCTGTTTCTCTGTTTCCAGGGAGACCGTATCATCATCAAAGGAGGAAAAGTTGTCAATGACGATCAGTCATTCTACGCCGACGTCTACATTGAGGATGGGACTATCAGGTACATCTTCACAGCCACAGTCCTCCTGTGGCTGAATGATCTCACCTGGTCACCAGGTGTCAGCGTGAGCTCCTCTGACACGATCACACTTCCTGTTTCCTGACAGGCAGATAGGCGAAAACCTGATTATCCCATCAGGTGTGAAGACCCTGGATGCGTACGGTCAGCTGGTGATCCCTGGAGGCGTTGATGCCAACACCAACCTCCAGGCTCCGCAGAAAGGCCTGATCCCATGTGACGACTTCTACCAAGGAACCAAAGCCGCCCTGTCTGGAGGAACCACCACCATCAGTCAGTGACCACCAATCATCCATCAGCACCCCTTTCTGCATGCCTCCTCATTACTGTCTGTCTGCAGTCGATCATGTGTTGGTGGAGCCGGGCACTAGCTTGCTGTCGGCGTTTGATCTGTGGAAGGAGACAGCAGAGCAGAGGGCGTGCTGCGATTTTTCCTTCCATCTGGACGTCACCAGGTGGCATGAAGGCCTCTACGAGGAGCTGGAGATGCTCGTCAAAGATAAAGGTGATCAATAAAGGTTAAAGAGACGGGGGTGTAGCAGCTAATGGAATGTTTCTCATGATCGATATGCAGCCGAGTCAACAATATGTGTCTTCATGGCTTAGATGGAAAGTTCTGTCAGGTTTTACTCGGTTCTTGATTTCTGGGGTCATCTACGAAGGCTCTGGACTGTTTCCAGACTGATCCAAATGATCCTTCTTGACACCTGAGGAAGGTTTTAGAAAACCTTTAAAATCCATCCACGAAGACTCAAATGAAACCAGGTTCTGGACCGTCACTTGGTCCATTTGAGATGCAGACCTGGAGAACATCTTGAGAGCAATTTCCCGATTACTTTCATAGCAAGACCAGAACCTTCATGATGACAGTAGAACAGGACTGCTGACTGCACTGCTGTGTTTCAGGGGTGAATTCCTTCCTCTTCTTCATGGCTTACAAAGACCGCTACCAGAGCTCAGACTCTCAGGTAAAACAGAAACATGTTCTTGTTTATTTGTCGTTGTCCACTTCCTGTTTGTTTATTCATCACTTTCTGCTTCCTGGGGCTCAGCTCTATGAGGCATTTGGGATCCTCCGAGATCTTGGAGCAATTGCTCAGGTCCATGCTGAGAACGGTGACATCATTGATGAGGTAACACACCTGAACAAGATGAACCACTGAACACATTCAAACTGGTCTTAACTAGATTTTACTGGTTCTAATTGGTCTGAAATGGTCTGCGTTTCAGGAGCAGAAAAAACTTCTCAGTGTGGGTATTACTGGACCTGAAGGCCACGTTTTATCTCACCCTGAAGAGGTAAAAGTACCTGAACCCTACATGGACGCCACCGGTGTGGTCTCTTTATGCAGTTCTGGTTCAGTGGGTCACTGGGAGTGATGATTCCACCTGTTCTGCCGATAATTTCATCCACTCCGGGTGGTTTTCTGTGATCAATGGTCTCGAACTCCAAGTATCCTGCGACTTTTACATGTTTCTCTGCTTCACCTGACTCCAGTATTGGCTCATCAGCAGAGCCCTGTAGAGTTGGACTGCATGCTAGTGAGGAAGTTTAGCCATTTAATTTCAGTGTATAGGACAAAGGGTACATTTCAAAGATGCATATCTCCAGCCCTCAAGGACTGGAGATTGAGACCACTGATGAAGAATAAAGGTGTTTTATCTACGGGCCCCAGATCTGACTGCTGCTGGGTTTGTGTTTCAGGTGGAAACTGAGGCAGTCTATCGGGCCATCACCATCGCCAAGCAGGCCAACTGCCCGCTCTATGTTACCAAGGTGATGAGCAAGTCTGCTGCTGATGTTATCGCCAAAGCCAGAAAAAAAGGTGAGAACCAGAACCAGTGTTCCTACAGGTCAACGTCAGATTCTGAGGTTCAACCGTTCTCCAGGAACCTATGAACCAGTTCGTTCACTGACTTCAGCTTCTGTTGATGTCAATTTGGATCTACTCAGTGCAGAAGTCAGACTTGAAGTCTGGAGGAAACGGTCAGGTTTAGTTCAGACTTGGCAAAGATCTGATCTCTGGTCTAAGGTGAACATCTCATGTCAAACCTGACACCAGTTTCCACTGGTACTGGACTGCTGCTCCAGATCCTGGTGCTCCAAAAAGCTCGTGTTCTGACTATGGAACTGAACTACTGGTGTCACTGAATGCCTCACCTTTAGGAGTCAGGTTGAACCAAACCAGATCTGTGCCACCAAGCTGTAACTGTCTTTCTGTCCTCAGGTGTGGTTGTGTATGGGGAGCCAATCACAGCTGGCCTGGCCACTGATGGCTCTCACTACTGGGCCAAAGATTGGACCACAGCAGCTGCCTTAGTGATGAGCCCTCCCCTGAACCCAAATCCATCCACGCCGCAGTATCTGACCTCTCTGCTAGCATGGTGAGTACACACCTCTCTGACTCCACTTTAGCCTAGCAGCAGGTGAGCCTAACAGGTGTTTTTATCCAGTGGCGATCTCCAGGTGACCTCCAGCGCTCAGGCCAGCTTCTCCACAGCTCAGAAGGCTGTCGGTAAAGATGACTTCACGCTGATCCCAGAGGGAACTAGCGGCATTGAAGAGAGGCTGTCGGTGATCTGGGACAGAGCTGTGGTAAGAGCCCTTCACCTGAAGCCGCTCTGACTGATGACATCACACCGATGACCCAAAGGTCAGATGTTCCTAAGCTCCATGAGGAAACAAGTGAGCTGCTGGTGAAAGGTCAGGTTGAACATCACATCAGCAACAATGGCTGATATGGTTGGACAGTTGGGACTACACATGCAAATTAGCTTAGGCTATAAGCTGGTTTGCACATCAATGGTGACATATATGTTGAGCTGTTCAATGTTCATATTTCGATAAAGTTCATTTTGAAAAAACAAATAAAACTTACAGATTCTTTAACATCCTAATATTCATGAGGTCGCCCTCTGCTGATAGAATTTAGAAACACTAAATCCTACGTGTCCCAATTTCAATATCTTTAAAATTAAAACAGCATAAATGAGAATTTTATCGTCTCAAATGTTTGAGAGCAGGTTTGATAAATTTGAAGGGGGATGGTGACCTGTTTTTTTCAGGCTTTGCTGATTTCCATCTTGTTCTGTCTGCAGTCCACAGGAAAGATGGACGAGAATGAGTTTGTTGCCGTGACGAGCACCAATGCTGCCAAGGTCTTCAACATGTACCCACGCAAAGGTACGCAGCACTTCATTACTGATGAGGCTTGAAGGGAAACGTTTCCGTCCCCAGAAAGTTGGCTGACGGGTTGAAGTCATCAAGATGCTTCATGAACAGCCAGTCATAGGGGTCTGGCTCACAGGCCCATTGGTTCAGCGGGTCCAGCCTCTGAGCCGGAGTCAGTTTATTGACCTCACAGTCTGGAGTTTATTAAAAAAGCACATGCATGGATCTTGAGTCAGAAGGTCATAAACAAAACCCATGGGAGAGACAGGTAGAAATTAGTGGTGTTGCTAATCAGAAAACCATCCTGGGCACAGCACCCAGGTGGATAGTTACCATGGTGACAGAGGTCATTCAGCTCTCCTGCCATCTCTGTCAACTTGGAGGTGGAGTTAAAACACAAACTGGGGAACCAGCTCACCTGGTAACACTCATCGAAAGGATTGATCCTCTTCCCCTTCGTAGTCGGCTGCTGGTCGCATCGTGCAGCTTCGAATTTCAGAGTTCATCTGTTACGAGACCTGGAGGACAAACTTAGAGCTTCTGGGTAAAATCCAGGGTGGTGTCTCTGGATGTTTTACTGGAAACTGGTGATCTGTTATTAGTCATTCGTAATCCCAACTTACTGGATGTGTGTGTGTGTGTGTGTGTGTGTGTGTGTGTGTGTGTGTGTGCCTCGTTCTTCAGGACGGATTGCTGTTGGATCTGATGCCGATATTGTAATTTGGAACCCAAAAGAGACTCTAACCGTTTCTGCCACAACTCACAACCTGGTAACCGTTGGTTTGACTGGTTAGTTACCGAAACTTGTCCATCTGATCAGCAGTTACAGCCCCACCAACTTCTCTGTGCAGACCTTGGAGGTAAACATCTTGGAGGGTTTGGAGTTTCGAGGCGTTCCCACAGTAGTGATCAGCGGCGGTCGGGTTGTTCTGGAGGATGGACAGCTCAACGTGACCGAAGGCTCTGGACGCTTTATACCAAGAAAGCCTTTTCCTGACACCGTCTACAAGCGGATCAGAGCACGCAGCAAGGTAACTGGTGAACAACAATACAACCAGTTAAATCATAACTTGCAGATTAACAAACAGATCTGTGAACTGACCAATCAGAATCTTCTGATGATTTGGTTTCCATCCTCCAGATGGCTGAGGCCCGCGGCGTTCCTCGTGGTAACTATGATGGTCCAGTCCATGACGTCATCAGCGTGACCAAGTCAGTCCCACCAACTCCAACCACCAGGGGTCCTTCAGGGAACAAAACTCCAACTGGCCCCCGAAACCTCCACCAATCAGGATTCACCCTGGCAGGTATGCTCATTTGGATCCTTTAGTGGTGACTAGCCAGCAATTCTGGGTGAATTGCTGATAATGTGATAAATTATTGGTCTTTCAGGGGCTCAGATTGACGATCACATACCCCGTCGCTCTGCTCAAAGGATTGTGGCGCCACCTGGAGGACGTTCCAACATTACATCTCTGTCTTAATCTGTTCATTTTCCAGCCAAGTGTTGAACCTGAGTTCACTGAACTCTACAGTTCACTGGAGCCACCTGTAGAGTGTTCACTGGAGAGTGAACACCTGTAGAGTACAGTGAACTCTACAGGTGAAACCATCTGAACCTCTTAGCCCACATATGTAGTTTAACTCCAGAACTCCCCAGAACCTTCTGGTTCTCCTGAGCTCAAACTGACAACTTTAGTCCTGAATGTAGCTGTCCCACCCAGAAACTCACCATGCTTAGTCAACCCCATGTAACCTGGTTCGAGACAGAACCGGTTCTGACCCGACAGGTCTGAAGCCCTCCACATCAGCGTCTGTTGCTGCAGATGTGGACCAACCACATCTGCAGCAACAGAACCGGCCCGACGAGAAAGATATCGTCTTTGTCTTACTTAGTGACATCACAGTGATACGAGTAATGCTGACATAAAACACCAAAGAAGCAGAACATTACGACCACATTGGCCTCTCAAAATACTTCCAGCCATCTGCGAGATGAATGATGCCAGCCAGCCCACCTGTGGTTGACCCCTGACCCCCTGGTGAGGTAGGCACAGCATTGCATCAGCAGACTAGAAGGGGCAGGCTGGCCTCCCAGGCCAAAGCTAGTCTTGTGGTCAGAACTAGGCTCAGTTCTGCTGCCGTTCTAATCAGTCTGGACCTCAGTTTGACGCCACTGTACAAACACAAGACTCCTTAATCCCAGGTCAGAGTTCTAGATGGAGGACATTTTGGGTTCTGTGGCAGTACCACCCCACAGGTTGGACCCCAAGACCATCTTCTTGGTCATGTGACCAACAGCAGCTCATGGTTTTAGTCTAACCAGATGCAACCTTTGTAGCATAACTTTAGATAATCCCAGAACCAGTCCATCTTCAGATGGTTTTGGCCGTTTGGGTCATGTAGCAACTTCAAAACCTGGTTCTGTAGACCAGAGTTTTTTTTCTCTGACCGTTGATACTGATAGCACAGCTCTAGCTGATCATTAGCATCCACACTGAAGGCCTGGAATCAAATACTGAGGGCTTTTAATTTGAAAAGGCTTGTCCCTGAGGTAAAGAGGTCACAATCAGAGTTGTTGACATCATGTGACTCTGCAGCCTGTGATGTCACATTCACATTTTTAATGTAGCATTTTCTAAGACTTTGTCTTAATTTTGTATTTTTACTGTTTTTGTACCTTGGCTGTGATTGGTTCAATGTTTGGGTCAAGGGTTACATTTGTGTTCTTAATATGATCTGTTTCTGATATCTACAACTGGATCCAATTTTACACGACCCACCAACCCGGACCTGACCCAGGCCAGTCCAGGTTGCGTCGTCAGAACAGTTTTATGCCGAGATCATCAGTTTGTGAAACAGGGCAACAATTGGTTGGACATTAAGGTGGGCGGAGCCACCAGCTTCACCTTTCTGTTCAAATCCCCAACCTGATCAATGGCAGCTCAGTGACCACACCCTCCTTATATTTTCACTCAATAGGTAGCATCAATGTTAGCATCACTGCTCCCATGTTGGAGTCCAGCTGTTGCTATGGGAACATTGACCACATGATTTCAAAAGGATCCAACCTTTAACTGGCTTTTCCATAGGATACTGTGTCCATGGGTCACCTGACCAGCAGGTGCTGAGTTGAAGGGTTTGTTTAATCTAAACTCAGATTAACGTGGATTAGATCAGCAGACTGCTAGGCTAGGTGTCCAAGATGGCAGCCAGGTGGTTTCTAGTCATCTTTCTGTTCTCTCGCATAGTGATCAGAAAGTGTCCATGAGGAGCGTTACTATAGCAACCACACCTGTGATGTAGTAGGTATTGTGATGGATGTTATTTGTTGTGATAATAGTCGCATGATTAAAGTGTGAAGAGAAAAACAGAGTAAGACCTCTCTTATTTTACACGTGAGGAACAGGCACCAACTGGGCTGGATGTGGAAGGTCTTCAGGTTCTGCAGAACAGAACCGATCCGATCCAGTATTCCTGTTGCTGGACTGTTCAAACAGGCCAAGATGATCTGGGAACATCTCCAGAAAACGAAGCGCTTTCAGATCCGTCTGACGGAGGCTCCACTGATCTCATGAAACTCACAAGCAAATGTTCTGCAAGACCAAAGCTTTATTTGACATGTTTCATTTCATATTAATTTCACATTCAGGAAAATCTAGTTTTTCTTTGAACATCATCTAGATTAAAAGTTCAAGTTAAATACTTCCAGATTTATTCTTAGTTTAGAAATAAGTTTGAAAAGTTTATAAGACAACTGGTCAGAACATCCTTGGTTTCAGCCTGGAAAAGTCGCCCAGTTTGTCTTAATAAACGGCCACTTGGTCCAGCTAAGCCCAGCTGAAAGAAGTTCTGTTTTGTAGAGAAGGTCAAGTCAAGAGTTTAAAGGCTTCACTTATTTAAATGATGGTACCTTTTGCAAGGACGATTGGGTCAGTACTTATTGGTGGTCAATAGGGTGAAGTGAAGAACTTCCTTCCAGGCTCTACTCCATCTCTGAAAACATCCAAACATACAGCAAACAGGAGTTCAGCAAAAACTAACAAGTTATTATGGATGAAGAATGTCAAGAAATATGTAGTGGAACCTGGTGAACACAGGGGGGCGGAAGAGGGACACAGAGGACAGACTGTGAGACACAGTGGATCGTAAGCAGAGCCTAAAGTCCGTAAGACCGGTCTGCTCTGGTCTTACGTGGTGCTGAAGTCATTCCCCAGGTTTCCTATAGTTTCTCGCACAGAACCTGGACTGGTCGTTCTGTAGATGCCGTTTAGCTCTGGAGACGTCAACGGCTGGAACAATCGACCTGAAAACCATTGGATCAGAACTTCAGTGCACCACTTGACAAAAGGTTCTGAATTTGCATCTGTGTATTTGGGTTCCACTGAGCCCTTCATCTTGGCTGAGCTTACTGGAAGAGGATGCAGACGGGTTCTGTTCCGTTCCCACGGTGAGGACTTGTCTCCAGTAGTTTTCAGGAATGGACAACAGGCAGCAGACGACCTGGGGACATGAGCAATCATTTGATCCAGATTCACTGACGGGACCACAACCAGCTCAGAACCAGGGCCGGTAGACGTTTTAAACAGACCTTCGGCTGAGTGGTAGTGTCTTTCATGATGGTTGTTGGAGACGGCTCAGCGATGCTGTGACCCACTATGGTCGGTCCAAACACTCTGGCCAAGTTGTTCTGGTCCATCTGGCACTGAGGACTCCTCATCACCCTAAATTTCAAGGAGAAGAGGTTGGTTCTGAAGACATGACAGCAGGTCCAGGTTCTGTCTGCAGGCCTCTGATCTGCTGAAGGTTCTTACTTATGGAGGTGAATCATGAGGAAAGCCAGGGTGTCTCTATTGGCCTTTGGCAGCTCGGATACGGCCCGATACAGGACAGCAGAACCATTGTCCTCATCCAGCTCTAAAACACAAACAGACACTTTTCAGTGGATAATTAAAGCCGGTTATGAAACAAATTCAGAATTGATTCTTCTACCTGAAGCCTCCATGAAGATCCTGTGTAGCCTGAAAGTGACCAGGGGTTCCCTCAGCCTCCTCAGAAAGTCCTTCAGGACCCCACAGACGACATGGATGTCCTGAACTTTACTGAGCATCAGAGAAGGCTTCCCCTGAAGGATCCGATCTCTGAGATTTCTCACTGGACGTTCTCCTCCAGGAACCCGATACAGGCCTCTCTGAGGAGGACAAGTCCGACACACATGACACAACGGGGCAGAAAGATACAGGTGGATAGTTCTCTGGTGGATCAGGGCTGTTAAAGACCAAGGACAGTACACCCAAACTGAGCAGCAGGTTCACTAAATGCACCCTGAGGGGACACCTTCGCCCTTAAACGCCACATCTTCTAGCCCTCCAGTAGCCGATTTGGACCATCCTCATCTGAAAGCCAGCTCAGCTGGTCCAGTATTTTAGGTTTAAAATTTCCTTTTGGTTCCTGCAGAGATCAGGGAAGGAACAACAGTGAAGGTCTCACCTCATGAAGACCCCTCCTCTCAATCTCAGCCACGCAGTCCACGATGACCTGAGGAACTCTGGGATGGGTCAACGGAGCAAAGGCTTCCAGAGAGTCCTAAAACAAAGCAGAACTTAAATCAGAGCTACAGACGCATCAGTTGGTTCTGTTGGAGTTTTGATGGCCGTCAGGTAAAGTCCAGATAGTGGACTGGTGGCCTGGCAGCTTAACTTGACCATCATTCAGTCAGTTAAAATGTCTTCTCAGCGCTCAGGGAGGTTCTCTTCCTCCCTGCTGGGAAATCCAGAGCCTGGAGGTGAGTGAGCTCTACAAACCCAGCAGACCAGAGCGAGTCCAGCCCGTCGGTCGCTTATTCTGCAGGCAACCGAATGCAACGGGTCACATTGAGCTAAACCAACAGAGGTACCTTATGAGGTCCACCTCCCGTCACTGCGCTGGAGGTCGAGCAGCTGTTTGGGAAATTATGTTTGCACTCTGGATGAGCAACAAGCCGACAAATCCTGCATTTTACAGCCATTTTCCCAAAGCGAATCCTCTTCCCACATGGCGTGCAGGACTCTGGTCGGATCACCTGGAAGGACACTCGGGTTACTCAGGAACTTTAGGTCAGCGATCTCAAAGGTCAAGAGTCCACAAGGCTCCTGATGCAGCCCTACTCCAACACACGTGAATCAACTCAAGGCATGTCGAAAGTATAGTTCAAGCATCTGATGCTGTTGTGTTGGGCAGGAATGCATCTAGGAACAGCAGGGCAGCAACTCGAAGAGTTGGAGACCTCTACATTGGACATAGGGTCCCAGATCAGGTCCAGTAACACTTATGTACCGTTTTAGACAGAAACTGGTGTCTCAAGGACTTTTGAAGAACCAGAACGTTTCTGTCCTCCACAGGAGCGTTAAACTCCACCAATTTCTCATTGCTGGAGCTCCATAAAGACGTTTGATCTGAGGAGACGATGGAAAGACCAATCAGAGTCCAGAAGTACCTTCACATCACTAGTTGGACCTCAGGATCCATTTCCCTGCCTTACAGCAGGTCTGATGGAACTGAAATCCAGCCATAATGCAGCACTCAACTGGTACCAAATAAACCAATACCAAACTTGCAGTAGGGTTCTGATTGGTTCGGACAAAATTCAGTAGAAAATAAGGGCTTCAGGCTGGACCGGAGCTCAAATGATCTAATGGAGATGAACCAGCACCAATTCTGATCCAGAACACTGGATCAGTCTGCAGTGACTGCCTAAAGCAGGATTAGAACTCTGTCACAATTAAACTGCAGCCAGCTGAATCGATACAACTGTGAAGACCAGAACTTTCCATTTGTTTCGATTCTGCAAGAAATAAGAACCACAAATGTATGAGGAATCAACATAACTATAACAACAACATGGTTTCTCAGAACAAATATGATCCACAACGTCCAAGATAGCCCATCCTGCCCCCTACGGTCCAAACGTGCAATTCTCTTAACTGGTTTCTGTCAGCTGATGTTGGGAGTTTTTCTGTGGACAGACTGCCCTCTACTGGTTGTTCTTATGCATTACATTTTGTATTTAACTATATTCTGCTATGGTCCCAGAAGAAGTTCAGACCAAAGCCAGTTCAGAATGGTCCAGTCCCAGTCCAGGTTTAAATCAGAGCAGCAGGTTCAGATAATCCAGGCTTGCTGTGGATCCAGACTCTATGTTCTGATTCTTAAAAGAATCACAATCATTCTAAAATCCACAACAAATGTCATGTTAAGGAATGCTACCAGACAACTCAGTTCTGGTTCTGGAGGGCTAGTTTAGCTGTACAGCAGCTGTGGGACCTGTAGGAAGTTAAAGGTCAAAGTTCCGATGAAAATCTTTTCCCGATCATCAGAATCTAAAGCTGTAAGCCAACTATAGAAAGAAGAACCACTCACCTCTTCCTCCTGTGTGCCGACCAGAGACAGGCCCCTCCTGGGAGGCGGATGGAGCCGGGTCATCGGGACAAACCTGTTTGATTCCCAGAACCAAATGGTTCTGTCCGCCTGCATCTGGAGTCGCCACGGATGCCTTCACGATGGTTTCCACTTCCTGAGCAGAACACAGGTTGGAAGGCAGAACCAACAAGTGCCTCCTGGGTTCTGCTGGCTTTTTCACGTCAGCCTCATGTCTTCTGCAGTGAAGCATCATGGGACATTTTCCTGAAAGAAACTTTTTGAACTTTGTTCGTTTTAGACCACAGAAAGAGAAGCTGTGATCTCAGGACAGAAGGGTTGTGTCTTACAGACCCGGCTGCTCTGATGCCTGCAGACGGCTTTGTGTTCAGATTAGAGTCACAACAACCAGAACCAAGAGGTCCAGTGTGAAACATCACCAGAACTATTTTTGACAACTGCAGATCTGAGAAAACGGGTTAAATATGAGGCTTCACACGACCTTCAGTCACTCACCTTGTGACGGTGGTGAGTGACGGGCAGCGTGGGGAATCGAACCAACAACCCACCAAAGAATTTACTGGAAACTTTCAACAAATATTTAGTGACTGCATGGGACAGAGATCCAAGTGTTTGTTCACGGAGGAGGATGTGGGGCGGATTTATGGAAAAGCACAGTGGAGGAGAAATGATAGCAGGTGAAATGAGTCTACATCAATTATGAGTCTATTACTAATTATTAGATCTTGTGATCTAATAATTGATCACAGAATCAATTATTAGATCTTCTTTTCAGGGATGTTTTGTATTTGACCATTTTTATTTGCGTTCAAAATAAAACAAGAGCAACTCTGTATCTGTTCCACGGGCGTAAATCCCATCTCGTTATTGGGGACCAGAAACAGGAACATTTCTGAAGACCCGTTTTGGGGGATTGGAGAAGTTCCATTGAAATGTAACGGAAAATGTGGTTTAAAAAGTTTTTAAATCACATTCAAGCTTTAGGACCAAAAATGACTTATGATGCACATCAAACATGTTTTATTCTCAGTGAGCAAATTATTGAGACATAAAACTAAAATTCAAATGTTGCTTCAATACGAGTTTTGTTCAGTCTGACTGATCTAATCTCTGCTGCACCTTCACAAACATTTCAGGGTTTAAATACAAACGTTTTAACGAGGAACTGCTCTTAATAACATTTCTCATAAACATTGATTTATTGAAATGGCTCCCAATATAAGTTATGGCCCATTTAAATTAAAACTTGTTAAGTTGCTTTGTTTTTAAGCCTTTTCTAGTTTTGTCGTATCCTGGATTACTGAGAAGCGGCAGCCAGATAGAAATGAATATCTGGGGAGAATCATAACTTAAACGTAACATTTAAAGCACCAGAGTTTATGTAGAAAAATATTCAGATTTTATTTAGTGGTTTTAAAGGCTCTTTGTTGAAGACGGTGAGAAATAAAGACATAAGTTTGTGTTTTCTCTCTGCTCTTGGCGCCCACTCTGAGCTGGTCCTCTTGCCTTCATATTGACTAAAACTGAAACAGCTGAATATGAATGAGGCGTTTGCCGCCTTTAACAAAAAACCTTCAGTCTGAATCAGTGTAGCAGTTTTGCTAATGAGGCAGTTTATCACCATTCAAAGTAATCAAATAATAAACTGCAGTCTGATCTTTATTGTTAATGTGTTTCTTCTTATTGAGCAGTGAAAGTAAATACAATGTTTACATGCCTTTTACTGCAAGTATTTATTTACTGGAGGGCTTTTATTGGTGCTGCAGAGCCACAGCTAGCAGCCAGCTAGCAGCCAGCTAGCAGCCAGCTAACAGCCAGCTAGCAGCCAGCTAACAG
>VMRN01000373.1:39206-51421 GCA_010277015.1 Poeciliopsis turrubarensis
CAGCCAGCTAACAGCCAGCTCAGCACCTTACTTTAGCAGGTGCAACACTTCGGACTGAACCATTGTTCTAATAATGGTAGGGGGGACCTAAAAATTCATTCTTCAGTTTTTCTGAGATAAATGGCAGATTTATTTTATGCTTCGTCTTTCAGATATTATTTAAATGCAAATGTTTCATTGAGAATTCTAGACTTTTGCAAGATTAAGGGAGGTCCATCAGTTTCCTGAAATGTGCCTCAGGCTACTTCAGCAGCTGGTTCCAATGTTCAACTAGACCTTCAACAGGAGGAGAACCTCATCAGTTCTGTTGGGTCCAGCTATCAAGAACTTCTATTCTAGTCTGAGGTTCTGGTCTTCAACCAGCCGTTTAGGGGTTTTCCTCACCTTCTCAACTGTTCTCCTCTCCTGGATCTCTGCAGACACATTCCCAATTCTGCTCCGCTTCGCCACTGGACCTCCGACCGGCTGACCCATGGAGGAGCGCTTCACGAACCCACCGGACGGAAAACAAGGGCAGAGACGGGTCAACAGGGTGAGGATTGAATACAGGAGGACAGAGGACAGGATGAAGACCAAGATCATTGTCAGCTTCTCGGGTTCAAAGCCAATCAGGACTCACCCTCCTCTCTCGGGCTCGAGACCTCAGAGGTTTGATCAGTGTGGTGTCCAGGTCCTGATATATGAAGACAAACGTCCTCTGATCAGTGGGACAGCCCAGTTCGTGTGTGTGTGTGTGTGTGTGTGTGTGTGTGTGTGTGTGTGTGTGTGTGTGTGTCCTACCACATAGTCTTCGGTGCGGTCGTAGCTGATGTCGGAGTGGGACAGGAAGGACGATTCGTCGATGACAGACAACCTGCTGGGGAACGATCAGACGGGTCAACGACAGCCGATCCGGTTGGAGGGTTCTAGAGACCCGCTGTGGATGCAACTGGTCTGGTCTGGTTCTGAAGCGGTTGTGCTTGGAAAACCAGGAGCATCATCCGCAGCTTTACCTCCCGTCCCGCCACTAGAACCCGTTTGTCCCCCTCACCTCTTGGTGCTGCGGCGCAGCGTGGCGTTGGCTCCTTGCTGGTTGAGCTTTGCTAGGAGCTTTTTCTGCTCGTCGTTCAGAGAAGCGTTGAACTTTCCGTCTTGGACCAGGACGTCACACATGAGCTGCATCTGCCTCTCCTGCAAGCGGTCGGGGTCGTTAGCGTCTCCCGCAGGCTGCCGCTGAGATCAGAAACCCGCCAGCTTCCCTCACCAGGTTCTGGTAGTCGGCCTCCACCTTGTGCCGCTTCCTCATCTCCACATCCACCTGGTTCCGGGCGTGTTTCAGTTGGATCTCCAGAGCCGCTTTAGCCACATCCGACTTCACCAGCAGCTCCTTGAAGCGCTTCAGCTCTGCCTCCGCCCGCTGCCAGCTCCGCCTTACCGCCTCCAGGTTCTCCACCACGCTCAAACATTCTGCAGGGACACGAGACCATCAGAACCAGAACCAGACAACCTGTCAGAAAAAGGATCGCCAGGAATGGTTCTCGCCTCTCTCCACAGCCATGCTGCTCTCCTCCATGTGGATCCGCTGCAGAACCAGAGCCAGAAGCTCCTCCATCTGGAGCCGAGCCGCCATCACCTGGAGGACAGAGGCATGGGAGCAGAGTTAAACCAGACCGGACCAGAATCTGACCCAAATACAAAACCAAACATAGAATTCGATCTTTAGAGCTTCAGGAACCGACCCTGTTCTACAGCTACTGTTCTACTGCCAGAGAAACTTACTCTGCTTCTTCAGAACCGGTTCTGATTGGAAAGTGTGGGAGTGGTTCTGGACCTCTGGTTTGTTGGGAACCAGAATTCACATCAAGGTTTAGCTTGTGTAATTATAGATAATTGTAATCAATATATTATCGTCAACTGCAGCGTCTCTGGAAGACAAACTCCGACTGTCATGAAGGAAACTCCAGTAGAACAGAAACCAAACCGAAGTCATCAGCTCTGGACCTGAAGACCAATGATCTAGAGTTATATATCTAGAGTCAACACACAGCTTCAGGTTTTACAGCTGGAAACCAGTAATTGGGCCTGAAAACTGGGAGTAATGATGACCTTTGACCCTCCAGAGGCACATAAAGCCAGTTCCACAGTGGGCCTTCGAGCTGCAGCAGAACATTTCCAGAACCAGAGACTAAAGTCTCCAATCAGAGAGACGTCTGCAGCAGGTCTGATGACAAACCAACGGTCCAGAACCTGCTGCTGGAGTTCTGACCAGAACCAGGAAGATAGAGACTGCCCGGTTCCACATTCCTTCACTGAGAGACTTCTGGTTCTGGTTCGCATCCAGAACCAGAACCAAACATGGAGAAGCAGCATTCAACTTCTATTCACCACAGCTCTGGAACAAACTTCCAGAAAACTGCAAAACAGCCGAAGCACGGAGTTCGTTTAAGTCCTGACTAAAACCTCGCTGGTTAAGTTGCTCTGAATCAAAACTGATGAAGAAACGAACCACAGGTGCTGTGGTGGTGCAGGAAAACCCTTGGTCCTCGACGTGGCCGTCGCAGGTTCGATTCCTGGCCTGGTGACCTTTGCCCCATGTCTCCCTCTTTCCTGACAGTTCACTATCAAATCAAGGCCATTAGAGCCAATAAAACCGTTAAAAGAATTTAACAGCAGCTTTTGTTGATTCTGTCGCATGACTTTAGAATTTGACATGCCTTGTTGCTGAAATCCGCTACACAAATAAAACTTGATTATTGATTGAGGGAATGATAACTGAAGCACTGACTTCGAAACAAATCAGAGAATTTATTAACAAAATGGCCTGAATTGTTCCATAAATAATAAACATAAATTATTCTCCTTTCAGTGCTGGCAGTTACTGATGATGATATGCAAACGAACATAGATATCCAATGATAATATTGGAAAGAAATCAAAACAAAATGAACTGGAATAATGGGAAAAAAATAACTTTAAAGCTAATTAAACAAGAACTGAAGCAGGATTAGTTGTAAAAGATTTAACAGTGGAAGTCAGGATGTCTGTCTAAGGTCAGAGGTCAGGTTGATCCAAAGTTTAGGAGCTGCAGAAGGTTGATCATCCTGATTAAAAACCAGACGCAGCTGATCAGATCGATCAGCAGGTTGCTGACTGATCAAGACAAAAGCATTTATTCATCATCCAAAAATCCCAAAACAATCAAATCTATTCTGTAACACAGAAAACTGGAGAAATGGGTTCAAACCTACGATTTTCTGTTAAAATCTGAGCTGCAGCATCTTTAGCAAACCAACAGAAAACACATCACAGTGACCAAATCTGCTTGCAATGAACACACAAACCCTATTCCCAAAGTCAGGCCTCAACTGGAAGAAACTCGTCTCTCAGACCGATTGAATGACTTAAACTCAGAGTTTAAATTATTCTCACATGAGCAACATGCTTTCAAATTCAGCTGCAGAGCCAAGATTCCCAATGAGAGACGGTGACAAAGCTTCAGTTTGATCATCGTTAAAGTTTGGTGCCATCTGGACATTTCAACAGAGGCTTGATGGAACCATTCCTTCATTTGAGGGGCCGATCGATCCGTCAATCAGCGCAACAATCAAACACCCTCTTTCCTGAGAACGGAGCCCGGCTGAAGCAGGAGTGATGAAAATCAAAGTGGGCCCAGGATGGAGCCCTGCAGTTCAGAGGCGCTGACATCAACTCAAAGTGTCTGGAACCGTCATGGCTGCTCCAGTAGCCCAACAGCTTGGTCGGCCAGGTCAAAGGTCAAAGGCCCAGCAACAAAAGGATCATAAAGTGACCAGAGCCATTTGCTAAAAAGCTGTTGGGTTTGTTCTGGCCCGAGTTCTAGAGCAAAGCTTCAGATGAAACTCACAAGACACTGAAGTTAAAAACACTTTTATCAAGTTGAAAGTGAGAAATGAATTTGGATCAAATTCATGAATTAAAATGCTGAGTGTGTATGGCAAGCCGTTTTAACATAAATTCGGTCTCGTCTGACTATCCGTAATTACATTGCAGATATCTGAAAATGCATTTTGACTAGACAAAACTACATTTTGATGATCCAGAATGGTAATTTAAGATATCCGCATTTACATTCTGAGTAGTAAGACTAATAATTGAAGATATCTCAAATGACGCCACTGGATTTGTAATTTGACGAGACTCGTATCCGGAATTACGATTTAAGATATCTTGAACGTAATTATCACTACTCAAAATTACAATTTTAGATATGGGAATTAAGCTTGACGTTGAAGCCCCTTTGTGCTGCCCAAACAGTTGCCTGCAGAATTTGATGTTTCCTGCACAAAATTGTCTGTAAATGCCACAAATTAGAAAGAGTTCAGCAATGTTGGAAATGCAGAGAACGCAAAACTTCATAAACTGTAAGACTGCTAATGATATCTGATAAAAATATCCTGTTTATTCATTTCCGACGAACAGAATGCAGTTGAAAACAGCTTAGAAAAGCTAAAACTGCTTTTGTCAATCCATTTTCAACATGAAAGTTGTGCATTTTTAAAACATCTTTTTTTGTTTTTTCATTGTTTTATTAAACTTTCAAATTGCCACGTAAATCAGTGACGCTTTGACTAGACGGAACGCTAATTCAAGATATCAGTCATGTGATTCTGACTAGTCAGAATGTTCATTTAAGATATCTTAAATAGAAAAGTTGAATAATTCAAGACAGCTCTAATTTAGTTTTGTCTAGTCATTATTTGCTTTTAAGATATCTATAATTTAATTTCCACTGGTCAAAACTACATTTCTACTATCCAAAAATACACTTAAGATATCTTGAATTATGGACTAATTAGAGATATCTTTGATTTGAATTATGACTAGTCAAAACTACAATCGAGATATCTTGAATTTACTTTTTGACTAATCATAATTTAATTGTACATATCTGAAATGTATATTTCAGATAATCAATAATTCATTGTAGATATCTTGAATTGAAGTCCCCATAGAAAACAATGGTAAATCTGACGTCATTTTGACTAGTCAAAATATAATTAGAGACATCTTAAATTGCTCAAACGTTTAGTCATAAAACAATTTGAGATATCTGGGACGTAAGGGCGGTAAAACCGAATTAATGCTGAAAGGGCTTGCCATAGCTTGAAGCCACCGTTTAACCTTTACAGTGTTGGATGTTTGCAGACTGCAGCTCATCAAGGACTGAGAAATAAAAAGTTTATTCCGACACGCTCCGGACCGGAACCACGAACAGAAAACCTCCCGACATGTTCGGGACCAGACAGGCCAGTGAAGGTCAGATCCAACGGAACCAGAACCGGAAGAGGAAGCCGCCTGAGCTGCTGGGTTTCTTCTTCTGGTCTTTAAGCTTTTCAACATTTCAGTCATCAAAATGTTCCGATTAAAAACAATATTTTATTTAAAACCCGTCCCTTTCCGAACCTGGGTTCAGGTTCTGACCCAGCTGCTTCACCTGAGCTCAACTCACCTGCACGCGGAACCGGGCCGGACCGGAAGTTCAGCTCCATGCACGAGAGCCAAATATGAAGCGACGCGTCACGTGACCATCTGACGTTTTCCTCATCGCGGATTGGCCGGAGTCCTCAGATGACGTCATTATGTGACACGTCTGAAGGTCGCAGGTCACCGGACTCCAGGCTCCTCATCATCATCATCATCATCATCATCATCATGGACCTGGAGGAGGTTCTGGTCCGTTCTGGAATTGGTTCTGATGTGCTCAGAGTCCAGAACTGCCCAGACTGGTTCAGAACCTGGAAGACCCTCAAGTCCATTCACTCTGAACTTCTAGATCCAGAACCAGAACCAGTAGTAGAAACCCAGACCTGACTACTGGGCCGGGTACTGAAGAACCTTAAGTAGCAGCAGAACCTTAAAATGCATTTTCAGATGGACGGTATCAACACAGTAAGTTCTGATCCACATCAGGGCCCCTGCAGCGGCTGTAATGGGTCTGGTTCTGGTGAAAGGCCCAGAATCAGAACCTTCAGTGATCCATTCTACAAGCTGCAAAAGTATGAAAACAAACAGAACCTGAAAGAACGAGAATAAAAAACTGCCTGCATATACACAGACCCGGTTCAACTGAAACATTAACCTGAAGGTTCTGGAGACCAGACCCGGTCTCTGGTGAACATCAAGCCTGCTGGTTCAGTTCAGTTCAGTTCAGTTCAGTTCAGTTCAGTTCAGTTCTTTATAAAATGAATAGTTCCAGTTCAATCCTCTGATCCTCATTATAAATCGATGCATTAAACTCAGTTTATTATTCATAAAGAAACACAGGCAGAACATGGACCCACAGCATCACTCCTCCTGGACCAGCAGGGGGCGACAGCAGAGAGGAAAAACTCCTCGATAACAGGAAGAAACCTCCAGCAGAACCAGAACCAGAACTGGGTTCAGACAGAGCAGAAGAACTGAGAAGTTTCTAATGAAGCTAAAAAGTTAGCAGCAGGACCAGGTGATGACATCATCATGTCAGCTGATGCTCCGCCTCCAGAAAGGAATAAGCCAATCAGAAGCACCAGATCAGGTGGAGCTTCTATGGAGAGAAAACAAAAAGTTAGCAGCAGCAAATGCTAAACTGAGATTAGCAGCAGAAACCTGTAGCATCATGACGCAACGACGGCTCTTATGACCCCAATCAGCTTCAACTGGAACCAAAACGGTCAGGATGGCACCAACGCTGACCGGAGGTTCTACAGAACTTCACGGGTCAGAACCAGAGGCAGTCGGATATGTTGGTTCTGAACACCTCACCAGGTTCTTCTAGAACTCCCTCAGTCACAGAGTAGTACCTGATTGGTTCTGATTGGTCCATTCAGACAGGCTGGCAGAACCAAGGAGGCGTTCGAGGCTCCTTCTGAAATACAAAATCTGAGCGTCCGATGGGTCCATCCCTCGATCCAATCAGAATCATCTGACCTGGTTCTGAAGTTACATCTGGATCGGTACTGGGAGAGAACTGTCCCAGTACCGATCCGGAACTGGCAGCCGGTCCTGAAGGTCACATGAACTGGACCGGCTGCTGGTTCTGATCCAGTAGCTCAGCCGGTTCTAAGCTGAACCAGCAGCTGGTCCAGTTTGTGTGACCTTCAGGACCAGATTCTTCCACCCACTGCTGAGCTGGGCCGGGCCGGGCCGGGCCGGGCCGGGCCGTTCTACCAGGCTGCTCTGTTATGTAACTGGGATCTGAAAGTAGAGACAGGATTAGGGGGGTCAAAGGTCAGAGCCCTGCAGGATTAAAATGTTAATCTGCTGGTTGGATCAGCTGCTGTTCTGCTGCAGCCCCAATGGTTCTGGTTCTGGAGATCAGAGCCTGGTTCGGAGCCCCAGAACTTGGGTCTGGCACCTTCTTCTTCATGGTCTTCCTCCTCTGATGTCATTCCTACATCATTCCGTTCCCATGGAAACCTGGATTTAGACCCATATTCCCATCAGGAAGCACAGAATTCACTAATCTGTGGCGGTTCTGAATAAACGGGTCAGTGGTTGTTCAACTGTTGACCCAATCAAAGTTCAGACTGTGATTGGGTCTGAACTTTAGGGGTTAGGGTTCTGCTAAGGGTCAGATGAAGTACTGACCCATAACAGAACCCTGCAGAACTCAGATCAATCAGATGAACGGACCGGGTCGGAGCGGTTCCACTTAGAATCTACCTGATTCTAATGGTTGATCCCAACAGAACCTGACTGGTTGCAGTGGTTCTGACCAGCAGACGGCTGGTTCTGCTGAGAGTCCAAAAATACAGCAGGTGGAACTTGTGATTGGGTAGCTGGTTACTAAGGTAACTGGTTAGTTCAACAGTTACCTTAGTAACCAGTTACTAAGGTAAGTGATTCAGATTACATAATTTACACATTAAGCCCAACAGAATAAACCTTCATAGAGGAAAATAAGGTGATGAACAAAGATCTGGAATGACGTGTTTCACACACTGAGTTGTGAAACACGTTGGTGTTTAGCTGAAACCTGACTGGTTAACCAACCAGCTGGTTAACCAACCAGCTGGTTAACCAGTCAATTCATTCTTAGATTGTTTTGTTTTTAAATCAACATTTATTCCAGGAAATAAAAGCAGAGTGAACTTTATTAAACTTTTACTCTTAAAGGACAAACACAAAAGGATCAATCAGTTGTCATAGTTATATCACTTCCTGTTAGAGCAGGAAGCTACATTATGTCACCAAACTGTGACACCTGAACGCAGCACGAGGGCTTCAGGGGTCATTGGAACGACTCAGCATCTACAGACATAAAACTCTACAGCAGGGTCCCCAAGTCCAGACCTTCAGGTTAGGGTTCAAGTCCAGACCTGAAGTCCAGACCTTCAGATCTGGACTTGGGGACCCTGAGGTGTGTGAAGGGCCACTTGAACCCTTCACACACCTGAAGGCTCCTGCTCTACACACACACTTCCCTTCATACTTCCTGTCCCACACACACACACACACACACACACACACAGGTAAGGGCACTGCAGCAGTTCAGCAATTAAAGGCTTCAGGAAAGTGGGTTACAGCAGTTACCATGACAACAAGGAATGGAGGAAAACAAAGCGTCGACAGAAACATTAAAGTTAAAACTTTTTGTGGATCAACACCTGGCCACCTGTAGAACGGGTCTGATGTTCTGGTTCTGGCACTAGTTTTTCAAGTCCAGATGGGTCAGAACCTCGGCCAATTGTGAAGTTTCTCTATGGATCTGTGCAGATCACCATGGAAACGTGAACCAATACCAGAACCTTTTGAGGATCGGCTACCACTCAACATGTGAACTGGGGTCGGACTCCTGGTACTGAACACCAACAAGGGTCCAACGCGTTTGATAAAACTGCAGAAGCTGGTTCTGGAGTGGGTCCGGCATCTGTGGGACCGGTTCTGGTCATGATGGTGAAAAAATAAAAATGGTCTCAAAGAACCCTGAGCCCATAAAGACTGGTTGGGTCTCAAAAGGTCCAGAAGACGAGAACAAAGCTGGATGAATCTTTGGGTCTTGGTTCAGAACCGCCATGAAGTTCTGAGAATCTGAGGTGTGTTTCAGGTTTGAGGAGTTCTAAGTTCTGGAAATCATGTTTGGACCTTTGAACCTGACTGGGGTTCTGTTGAAGGTTCTTCTTGCACATTTCCAAAGGGCCGGTTCTCCAAGGAACCTCTTCATTGTTGCTCGGAGAATTCAACGCCGGTCCTGGACCCGGACTCTTCCTGAGATTCTGGTTTGGAGATATTGGGATCCGGTTTGGCTCTGGTGCATCTCTGGAGCAGGACTGGTTCACTTGTGACTCTGTGAGGACAGCACAGGCTCCCCTGGAGCTTGTTCAGGGATGGGTTGAGATCCCATTGGTTCCGGACGGTTCTGGAGAATCTCTGCCTGATAAAAACCAGTCAGATTAAAAGCATCCCTCCTCACCAGTAGGGGGCACCGGTCTCCACCCTGCCCCAGCTCTGCCACTCAGGGAAGATCCCCGACGATGTTCTGGGACTTCCAAATGGGTCAAAGTCCATCTTGTCCATCTTCTGTCTGCCGCAGTCCCTCGGAACATCCCGCCCTGGGCTCCTGCCAGAGGCCCGGTCTGGACGGCCAGCTGGGTCCGCCACCGCCAGCCGGTAGTTGTTTCCCAGGTTGTTGTCCCAGTGAACCTGGTCTTTTGTCTGGTACCAGATGCAGAACTCTACTTGACTGGACGGAACCAGGTCCGGAGGGAGGGGGATGGAGAAGGTGAAGGTGTCGATGTCAGGGCAGCCGTAGACGTTGTTCAGGTACCGGCACCGGACATCCTGGAACGAGCTCCAGGAATCGAACGTGATCCGAACTGAGACGGACTTCTCAAAGCAGATGTTCCGGACCTGGACGGTACCGGAGAGAAGGTGCTCTTGCACCGAACAGGACTCTAGACACACGTGCTGAGCTTTGAGCCGGTTCCTCAGGTCCAGATAGTCTGCAGCTGGTGGCGTGAAGTCCAGAACCAGGCCAGAACCTGATTCTGCTGACTCTAGAAGCAGAGCAAAACCAGAGATCAAAGTGGGAATTAGAATCCAGGCTCTAATCCAGGTCAGGTTCAGACTGTTCAGCTGGAGCCAAATGAAACAAGTTACAAGCAACTGGAATAAATTGGAACCATTTGGAACCTCCTGGAAACTGGACCAGTTCTTGGTGGTTCCAGTTGGTTTTCCTGTTATTGAAATTGGTCCAGAATCAAATGGTTCTCATACCCTAACTAATGATGTTCTGCAAGACATTGCAGAACATCTGCATCGTTGCTGTTTACCTTTGACCTCCAGGTCCAGTGCGCCCTCCAGCTCTGTCAGGTGGAACTGCAGCTCAGCCAACGGGTCATCTTCGGTAAAGATGTGGACGGTGGTGAGCGCCAGACCTTGGGAGTCTGCGAACGCCACGCTTTTCCTTGGGCTCTGCCTTGGCGCAGAGGCGGGTGCCTCCATGGAGATGGCGTTGGAGCATCCTGAGGACAGACACGGTCGCAGCGGGCGGCAGCTCAGCCCCGCAGCCGCTGGTGCGTACTGACAGGCATGATTACTGAGGAAGGAGCGAAGAGGAGGAGAGCTTGCGAGGCAGATCCTGATGGCCATGTCCACAGGCATGATGGGAAATGGAGTCTTGAGGACAGAACGACAACCTGTTAGACAATGTGGAGGATCAGCCATGCCGTGTTCTCCTACTACTCTCCACTGCCTGGTCCCTGCTACTGTTGCTGATGGGAACTTTGATTTATCACAGCATGAGCTGCAGATGATTGACATGTAACAGCACCTGGTCATTCCTATGCATTATTTAGAATCATTGTAAGCCAACCTAATATCCAAAGAAAAAAACAAGAATAAATATATGAAAAGAAAATGTATAGAACTTTATATAAGTCCATGTGATGATGTATATAAACAGGCTGCCGGCCTCCATTATTCTGACACTGATAAAAACAAGCTGTGCTGGATGTTTCTCTTGTTCTGAGCTGTGATGCAACTCAAAGGCTGAAGCCACTTCATAGCAGGTGGTGGCGGAAAAACGCCAACAAGTTATTTTCTGATCCTCCACAAAAAAAAACAAACTGAAGGGAAGGGGGCCGACAAAGGTCGTAGTTTGGAGCGGAGGTCGCGCTAGATTTTTTTGCTGTCCGTCAAAGAAAAAAAATCATTTTATTTCCATTCTGTAGTCATCAAATGAAACATTTAGCTTTTTCTCTGCAGTGAGAACGTTTTTGATATCAGATAACGTTTCACCAAATGAAGTGATGAGAAGACGGCAGAACTCTGATCGTTTCCTGATGGTCTCGCTGCCCTCGGCGGGAGAAGAACCCGCTGAAGCGGATCAGCTGCTGGATGCTCCAGAGCCTCTGGGCTCCAGATCAGAGACGATACTCTGACGGATACTGTTCTTATAGTGATCGATAGTGAGCTAGATAGAGTAAAGTTTCAACGTTACTCTTTCTGCGCACCAAGTGGTCAGCTGCACGTTATCACAGTCTGGATAGAAAACAGCGGATGCTCTCTTTGCTTATCAAGACATATTTCTAAACTTTTTATGGATTATAAAGAACTGCAAACGTTCATTCTGTGAATGTGCAGCATTAATGGTCACATATACTAAAATCAAAAGCTCTTTCAATCAAATACATCTTAAACAGTTAGATGTTAACATAGGACCTTCTTTGACATCACTGCACAATCCTTGCATCCATTGGTTGGGGGCCCAGTAGCAGCTTAGGGGCCCAGTAGCAGGTTGGGGGCCCAGTAGCAGGTTGGGGGCCCAGTAGCAGGTTGGGAGCCCAACAGCAGGTTGGGGGCCCAATAGCAGCTTTGGGGCCCAATAGCAGGTTGGGGGCCCAGTAGCAGCTTAGGGGCCCAGTAGGAGGTTGGGGGCCCAATAGCAGCTTTGGGGCCCAATAGCAGCTTAGGGGCCCAGTAGCAGGTTGGGGGCCCAGTAGCAAGTTGGGGGCCCAGTAGCAGCTTTGGGGCCCAATAGCAGCTTAGGGGCCCAGTAGCAGGTTGGGGGCCCAGTAGCAGGTTGGGGGCCCAGTAGCAGGTTGGGGGCCCAATAGCAGCTTTGGGGCCCAATAGCAAGTTGGGGGCCCAATAGCAGCTTAGGGGCCCAGTAGGAGGTTGGGGGCCCAGTATCAGCTTAGGGGCCCAGTAGCAGGTTGGGGGCCCAGTAGCAGGTTGGGGGCCCAATAGCAGCTTAGGGGCCCAGTAGGAGGTTGGGG
>VMRN01000374.1:1611-14093 GCA_010277015.1 Poeciliopsis turrubarensis
CCACACAGACCACCACGCTGACCGCCACACAGACCACCACACTGACCGCCACACTGACCACCACACAGACCACCACACTGACCGCCACACTGACCGCCACACTGACTGCCACACTGACCGCCACACTGACCACCAAGCCGTTCGCTGACTGCCACACTCAACTTCTGGCTGAGCCTCTGCTGCACCTGAGTAGAATAATTAGGTCTTTATACTCTGGAGATCTGATCGACACCAGAAGGAGGTAATTAAGCCGTTTCATTCCAGCGTTTTGTACTGCAGGTCTGCGGCCCTCAAGGAATAAAGCTTGAGACCTCTGGTTTAGAGTCTTCTGATGCCCAGAGGAAACGACTGAACGGACCGCTACCAGTTTGTGACTCATGACGTTAAAACAGGTCAAACATGGAGTCGGGGTTTCGTTTTTCTTCGTCTTGCAGTCGACGTGCTGCAGGAAACGACGTCTGACATTCGGTTTGACATCAGAATCCTGGAGAATTGTCCTTCTGTTTCAGATCAATTCAACAAGATTTGATTATTTTACTAAATGTCTGAACTTCTGAAGCAGTGCTGTAAATATTTCATCACTTCAAAGCTGTTGAGGTCGTGTTGTTGACATGAATGATTTATGACATCATAAGCGCAGCAGTGAGTCGGATCTGCATGTTTCTGCAGGAGGGAAGCAGAAATCGGGGGAAGTCCTGATCCCTCAGAAACATTTAGATCCCTGGAACGTCGGGCAGGTTAAACGCTCACAGGAGCCTGCAGATGCAAACACACTGAAACATTTATATTTTCCCTGACAGAGACGTTCCTCTCCTGTAGCGTTTTACTGGAGAGGAAGGAGCAGCAACAGAAACGGCTCCTTCAGCACCTTCTGCTCCTGTTGGGAATCAGGAGGAGATTCTGATCCTGCATCAGAAACTACAGATAGATTTTCGCTGCTTCTGCCAACCAGAAGCTGCTGCAGAGGAAACTCCAGTCTGTCGCCAGTTTAACTTTTCAGGCTGGATCAACAGGCAGGAGGAACTGATTCTGCTTCTGTTTTTATTGACTCATAAACGCCAAAACTTTTAGTTCAAAACGGATTAAATACAGAAAGAATGAAGTTCATCCATAAAATGAGGATCCAGAAGACGTGAATAAAACGAGCCACGTTGGAGATAAACAGAAACGTCCAAAATGAAGGAAGAAATCCAAATGCACAACAATATGAATGTGTCCAACATGCAGCAGGAAAGACTAAATCAGGACAGAGAATCTTTTTCTGTCTGCAGCCTGTTAGTGGCGATGAAGAGGCTGATGAAGGTTTGGACAGCAGATCGTGTGACATCATCGCTTCAGGCTGGTCGCCTGCCAGAGAGCCGAGGGCGGATCGTTAACTTCACATCCAACTCAGACTGGAGCGGCAGGGAGCAAAACCAGACAGGAAGACCTGCAGGACGTCAGAGGGCTGGCCAATCAGAGAGCTGGCCAATCAGTGAGCTGGCCAATCAGTGAGCTGGCCAATCAGAGAGCTGGCCAATCAGAGGGCTGGCCAACCAGAGAGCTGGCCAATCAGTGAGCTGGCCAATCAGAGAGCTGGCCAACCAGAGAGCTGGCCAATCAGTGAGCTGGCCAATCAGAGGGCTGGCCAATCAGGAGTAGCAACAAAAATAACGCTGAAACATTTGAGTCAATTTGATGATGTTGATGTTCAGTTTGGATCGAATCAGTTCAGTTTAGCTCTGGTTGGTTCTGAAGCCTCCAGTAGTTCATATTTTTATATTTTCTTAATTTTTCTTTTGTAGAAATCACTTTGATTTCATCTCAGTTCAGTGCAATTCAGAATAAATAACATTTCAGACTGGAAATTTCAGTGCGTTTTCTGTAAGTGCAGATTCATTTTCACCAGGTCAAAGTCTCTGACCTGGTGAGGTCAGAGACTTTGACCTGGTGAAAATGAAACAAAGTCGATGTTTTAATCTATCAACAGACATAAACGTGGATCGATTGAGCCAACCAGATTTGCTCCAGTTTCCAGAGGAACCAGAGACTCTCCGTGTTTCATCATGAAATGTTTTCCACTGTAAAACCTGTTTCTGCTAAACGCTGATAAGTTGCAGCTTTGTGTTGGGCGGAGTTCTCCGTCTGCTTCCAGGTACTTTTTGCTCCGTTTGCTTTTCATTTCCTCCTCCATCATAAACGTTGAGGTGTTCAGTGCTGCTCCGGCTCCGGCTTTGTGCTCGTTGGAGAAAGAAAGGGAACTTTGAAGCGGCTGACGGAGGAACCGGGCCTCCCCTGAGAGGCTGGTTCTCCTCCCCGCCTTTTGTTTCCTTTCAGACGTGAGAGAGAAGATTTCTCTTTGAAATGTTTGTTCTGTTCAGAAGAGTCGAGTCAGAGGGACAAAGCAACCTTCAGCTGGAAGTTTCCACAGAGGATCTGGGAACTGACTGCCTGCCTTCTCCTCAGTCTACCCGGCGACTGACGCGGCGACGGCTTCCAGTGAGAGGACAGATTTACAGACACACGGAATAAAACGGATCCGGACGAAAGACAGCGGCGACAAGCCACACATAGAACAATAAATTATCCAGTAAAAGGTTTAATAATTCAGTATTTATGACCGGACAACCAGGAACAAAGCTCCGCCGGCGTTCTCGGCTCCTTACAGATTCAGAAGACGTGGTTCTCTGGACCCGGAAACCTGAACTTTCAATTCACTTTCTGGCCCCAATTTATTCATTATTAGCAGAAAACAAAGGATGTCTCAGACTAACGGGGTCCAGTCTGTTAGATATTTTTTAGTATTATCATTTTGTTATTACTTTAGTTCATATTCAGTCTAATGTTAATCAGTATTAATGTGATTTTTAGTTTAGAGTGTTTCCTCTCTTATATGTGTATAAACTGACCACTGTCTTCACAGAGGTAGTAAAACTTTTATGGTTCTCAGACCTTAAATTCTTCTTGTGTTTATCTGCTTACTTCCTTAATTGCTAGTTTGACCTGGAGCTGAACTGGGCTCAGATGGTTGGTCAGATATCACACCTGGAACTGAGATGTTGGTTTGTTTGTGTTAAATGTTTTACGACCTCTGTTGTTTCCTGACCTCCCCCTGTGACTGTTTTTCTTTGACAATAAAAACGGAGCTCACGTGAAGGCAGATCAGAACTCTCTGTGAACGGCTTGAAGAAGCTGTTGATGGAGATTTCTCCTTTTGCAAAAGCTGGACCATTTAATTCATATACGTTGTCTGTGGTATTTTTTATGTAGGTTCGAGGAAATTACCTAACACAGTCCGTCAGGGTAAACGGACTGGAAATGAGTAGATGACGGATCACAGAAAACCTGAGGAAACCCTAACTCTACTCTAACCCTATCCCCTAACCTGTAACCTCTAACCTGTAACCTCTAACCCTAACCTGTAACCTCTAACCTGTAACCTCTAACCCTAACCTCTAACCTCTAACCCTATCCCTGCATAATTATGTGAATAATTATTTTGATTTGGGTGTTTCAGCCGGTCAGGTCCCTCAGCCCAGATCCAGACCCGTCGGTGGTTTTGTGCCGTCATCATGTTCTAGAGACGATAAAGTCCATCAGAACCGGAACCGAGACTCGGAGTCCGGCTGGGTTTTCAGTGGTTTGTTTCTGGAGCCTGTTGGCTTCCTGAACCGATCCAGGTTCTGTTACCGCTGGCTCGGGGAATCCTTGTTTCTTCTTGTGTGGTTCTGGTCATCCGGGCTGGACCGCAGGCGGATCGGTTGCTTTCAGACTTTCATCTTATTGGCTGAAACCAATAAACTCCCCAGTCAGCAGTTTTCCTCAGTTACTGGGAAACGGATCCGATTTACTCTGAATCAGCTGAATTCAAACACAAAGTTTGTTGCTTTGAAACTTCTGAAACTGTAGTGGTTTCCTCATGACTTTAACTAGGACATTTAGCAAAAACTGCTAAATCTTTGAGATGTATGGCTTTCATGTTTTGTTCCTGTTTGTTTCACAGATTCTGCTCAGTTTCTCCCAGATGTCGATGTGTCAGAACCGGGCCGGTTCCGGTCGGGTCTGATTTAACGTGGGTTCGGCCCGGTGCCTGCAGTCGGCTCTGTTTGCGCTCTCGGTGTCATTAGCATGTTGTCTGGAGCAGAAACGCCTCCACTCCGTCAGTAAGTCATAAATTACTGTCTTTGTGTGGCTTTTTCACTCCGCTGCTTAGCGACGTCTAATTAGCCCAGCGTGTCTGCAAACTGTGTCGGCGTTGAACTTTTTATTTTGTCATTGAAATGAGCTTTTACAAGTGAACCGCTGAGATGTGACGTGTCGCCGGATCCATCATCCTGAAAGAATTGTTTACCTCTGAGAAGGCGGAGAGCAGCGGCGCCTCCTGCAACACGGACGCTTATTAATCAGAGAAAAGATGCTTTAAGCCAAATGAACAGACATTCAGAAACAGGTTCAGCTGCTGCATCCAGTGGCGCACGTTGCTACAATCACAGTCGCCACACAGGCAGGACAACACTTTCATTCTATTGGCTGAGAGGTTGCCAGGCGACGGTGCATTTTTGTTCCAGAAGCAAGCAGACAATGTTTGTTACGTGAGCAGAGAGTCCGAGCAGAGACTAAATCTGAGGATGGAGTTCTGGTTCCAGTAGAACCGGGTCAACCGGACTGTCAGGGGGTAAAACACTTTAAGTTCCTTTAAGATCCAGGATCCAGCTGGACTCGTTTATATGAACTCAGTTTGACTCTTTCTTCATGTGTTGATGTTTTCTGCGGCTCGTTCTCGACTCTCAGCGTTTGCTTCTTCAAGGTAAAAACTTTGTTTTCCGACTGAGTGTCAGAGGATCCAGGAGATCAATTATAGATCTGACAAAGAGGTTCTGAAGACAAACAGGCTCAAACTGATTCTGAAACCTCTCCACTGAGGGGCGCTGTGGAGTCAGAGCAGACTCTGCCCTGCCTGTCACTGCTGCTCTTGTCCTTCACCTGCTGCTGATGCTAATCCATCCAGAAAGTGTGAGCAGACGTCCAGCCAGCAGAAAGCATGAAGGTGAAGCTTTATTGATCCGCAGGAGAAACTCTGAGCAGATCAGAGCACCGGCAGCTTCAGCAGCTGGCAGAACCCGCGCCAGAGCCAGGGCCTGTCATCACAGCAGATGCTGCCTGACAGCAGGTCGCGACCCCGCTGCCCGCACCTGAAACACACACACACACACACACACACACACAGTTCACTGCAAGTGGCTGCCAGTGGGCCAGGCTGGAGCTCAGAGAAAACACTGAAATGTTTTACGGAGCAGCACGAATCCTGATCGCTGCAAAAATAATCAGGATGAACCTCATTAGAAACTCCTGCTGCCTACATGATGAGGATTTTACATGTAGATGCAAACCTTTACATGCAAGGCAAACCGCTTTTACTCACAAAGAACTTAGAATACAGCTGCACGAAGTGACGCACAATTACAAGCATAGACAAGATGCTTAAAACAAAGACCGTCTGTCAGGATGAGCAAAAGGATTCAAGAGTTTTAAGACGATTCAGAAAGAGAAGAGAAACCTGATCTCTGCCTGCTTGTAGGAGGACGAACTCCCATCGCTTTAATCCAATTCCAGTTCGTTTCGCCAGCCTCCTGACGGTCCGGTTGACCCGGTTCTACTGGAACCAGAACATCGGAACAGAACCTCCAGCTGCTGTGGTTCTGAGTCCAACCAGCCTGTTCCCCTCCTGGCCTGTGGGGGCGCTGCACCAACAGCCACTGCAGGAAACAACACTAAAACCTCTGAAGACGCTGAGAGCAAGACGTCAGATTTCTCTTCACCTCAACCGAACCAGAGGTCAGAGGTCAATTAGTGTTTGCACCTCACCAACCAAATCGGAGTTTCTGGGCAGACGGACTGGAGCTACTGATGATGAATCGGTTCAGGTTCTGGTTCTGGTTCTGCTGCATGTTGCTGTATGTAGTTGTAATTGGAGGCTGCTGATTGGCTCCTGGTCTCCATGGTGAACGGTTTTCTCACGCCGTGCCTCAACATGCTGGCTCTGCATCCTGTTGCCATGGCGCCGGGCTGCAGGGCGGAGGAACCTCCTGGAGGCTCCGTGGATCCTCACATGCGTCACTCTCCTCTTCATCCTCCTCTTCATCCTCCTCTTCATCCTCCTCTTCATCCTCCTCTTCATCCTCCTCTTCATCCTCCTCTTCATCCTCCTCTCCCTCATGCACACCTCGGCAGTCGGGTTTCGCTCGCTAACAGGAACTCATTCAGTGTTTCTCACATCTCTCCCTCCTTCCATTCATCTGTTTCCATTTTTAACTTTTGTTCCTCCGCCTTTCAGAGTGAAATTCATTTTCCTCTTTCCTCATCCTGCTGCCTCCTGTGAGTTTCTCTGTTCAGGCTAACGGCAGCTAACACAACGATCGCACCAAACAAACACCACCACTCCGTTCTCCTCCTCCTCCTCCATGCCTTTCTCCTCTAAAAACTCCTATCCGCCTCCTCATCCTCCGCTGTTCTATTCTTCATCTCAACAGATGAAAGATGATAAATTCCTTCGTTCCTGCTGGGGGCGTGGCTACAAGGCTGTCCTTGCAATCTGATTGGCCAGCCTGCCTGGCCCCGCCCCCCAACAGTCAGTTTGTTTATATCATTGGGACATAGATTAATGTTTCCTCCTAACTGCGCGTCAATACACAACACAAATGTTCCTTTTGCTCTTGTTGAATGTTTTAACTTTATTTTTGTGATTTATTAACATGTGAATACATGAGATTACAGCCAAATTACTGATTTCCATCTCTGTGTGTCAATCAGGTTTATTAGTGGAGAACATTTTAATGCCGTTCAAAATGCATTAAAATTGTAACACAGAAATAAAAAGTCATAATAACATCATACAGTCACCGATGGATAAACCACAAACAAACGCTACATTTTGATGAATGTCATCATCAAAATAATCAATACACATCCAATATGTTGGTCAATGTTTCATTCATTGTGGTTCAAAATCAACTGCAGCCACATGGGTTTAAGTTTGGGCTTAACGGCGCTCAGTGTTTCGGCTGTTTTCCAGTTTTCTGGAAGTTTGTCCCAGATTTTGGTGCATAGATGCTGAAAAATGTTGAATGGAGAAAATAAGTCAGTAAGGATTTACTAATTATGACTTTAAATTGAATAGAGTTAGCATCACGGTGCTAGTGCTAGTTATATACAGCTAAGCTAAGTGGGCTAACAGCATCCTAACACTAGCAAACTGAATAGTATTCACTCTTAAGCAGATTCTTGCCTTTGATTTGGATAAATAAATAGTTTGCTGTTCAAGTTTTGGCTAACGGTTCATTATAATCTGCATTTTGGTGAAGTGAAGTTTTAGCCTTCCTTCTGAAGCAGCGTGCAGACGTGGCCTGCCGCCATTAATCTAAAGTCAGTGTTGATGTAATAACCATATAAATCATGCTGCTCCTCTCCTCTCGGGTCTCCGGACAGAGACAAAGTGATTCCTGCTGCTCAGAGATTATCGGTCAGTTTCCTGGAAGGTCAAAGTCTCGGCCCGAAGCCGAGCCGCGTGATGAATTCCTACGAGCTTGTCTCTGTCAGCTCCTCGCTCTCCTTCTGGACCGACCTCCCACCACTGAAGGGCTTCTGCTAAATGTCAACACTGAAGTGTTCTCGGCCCGATCAGCGGCGCCAAGCCTATCGGTGTCTGGATTCCTGACAGAGCTCCATTGACGCCGTGAAGGTCATCGGACCAAATATCCAGGACCGACACGCCGGATGGATCCTCAGTTGGATCCTCAGTCGGATCCTCAGTTGGATCCTCAGATCCTCAGTTGGATCCTCAGATGGATCCTCAGTTGGATCCTCAGATCCTCAGTTGGATCCTCAGATGGATCCTCAGATGGATCCTCAGTTGGATCCTCAGATCCTCAGTTGGATCCTCAGATGGATCCTCAGTCGGATCCTCAGTTGGATCCTCAGATCCTCAGTTGGATCCTCAGATGGATCCTCAGATGGATCCTCAGATCCTCAGTTGGATCCTCAGATCCTCAGTTGGATCCTCAGATCCTCAGTCGGATCCTCAGTTGGATCCTCAGATCCTCAGTTGGATCCTCAGATGGATCCTCAGATCCTCAGTTGGATCCTCAGATCCTCAGATGGATCCTCAGTTGGATCCTCAGATCCTCAGATGGATCCTCAGTTGGATCCTCAGTTGGATCCTCAGATGGATCCTCAGATGGATCCTCAGATGGATCCTCAGATGGATCCTCAGTTGGATCCTCAGATGGATCCTCAGTCGGATCCTCAGTTGGATCCTCAGATGGATCCTCAGTTGGATCCTCAGATGGATCCTCAGTTGGATCCTCAGATGGATCCTCAGTCGGATCCTCAGTCGGATCCTCAGATGGATCCTCAGTCGGATCCTCAGATGGATCCTCAGATGGATCCTCAGTTGGATCCTCAGATCCTCAGATGGATCCTCAGTCGGATCCTCAGATGGATCCTCAGATGGATCCGGTTCACGGCCTGCTTCAACGATCTGATCGGAGATGAGGTCCACATACAGAACCAAACGGAGGTCAGGAGGTGATCCTAATGGATCACACCAGATCAGAACGGCTCCTCCAGCCTTTTACTATTGGCTCATATCATAACCTGCTGGCATCAAGTTCCCAGCATGCACTGCACAGGTGATAAAATGTCGCCAAAGATAAACAGCTTCTGAAGTAATTATGAGTTTTTATGAGACGCAACACCTTTTAGGTGAATAGGAAATTACAAGACATTCAGGCCAACTTCGTCTTCCGTTACTGGTTCTGCTGAGTCGGGCCTGGCTGCCGGATCTGGAGCTGGTCTGGGTTTCTGGTCTCAGCAGTTCTGTGGTTTTTGTTTCTTCTGTCTTCTGCCTCCCTCAGGGAGTTCCCGCTGCTCCTGAACGCATCACGGATCCGTGCGGTTCTCCTCTGAACGTGTCGAGGTTCGTCCAGGTGAGCCGCCGCCATGCAGCCGGGTCACCTGCTCCTGCTGGCCTCTGATTGGCTCTTCAGCTCTCCTCAGGCTGTAGCATCAGTACCTGGAGGTGAGCAGCGTGACTCCTTCAACGACGCCCCGATGAGAGAGTCAGGTCACATGGACGACCTCTGACCTCCACTGTCAGCAGACATCATCATTAAACCGTCTGAACATGGAAAGACAAACATCACCAGAATAACCTCAAGCTCTCAGGATCCTTTCTTATTTTTGCTGAAGGGAAAAATGGAAAAAAAAACACGGTTCAAAATTGGGCCAGTTTGTTTTCCTATGAAATATTTCTGACAATTAAAATATATTTCATTCCTACAGCAAATCACCAGCAGAGAGGAACATAAGAGATTTGTCAGACTTTGGTTTTTCTCGCTCTGGTTCTGAAGGAATCGTGATTTTTCTTCTCATCCAACAAACAGGAAAAGGGATTTTCTAACCTTTCTTTTTCTTTTGCATAAACATTTTTTTCATGTCCTGCATGAAAAGAAAAGAAAAATAAAATTTTTCCAGTTGCCTTTCAGGGACTCAGCCAAACAAAAGAGAAAACTTTTTGTTTTTACTCTGCTGGATGTTTGAAAACTTGAAGTTTTGCTTGTTACGTTTTTTAACTGTCTGGTGAAAAAACCCTTAAATATTGAAGTGTGTGCAGGATGAGCTCCTCCTGCAGCTCGGTGGTGGCGGGATGGGGATGCGGGCTTGTGCTGGAACAACCACACTAAACCGTATTTCATTTATTTGCCAGACTTTTTAAAATAATGTTTATCTGATATTAAACATGTTTTCATTAAATTCACATTTCTGTTTTTAAAAGTTGTTTTTTATCACTTTCATGTACTATTCTATTTTTAGATGTTATTTTTTCATTAGTTAGCATAATTAACAAAACAAATACTAAATTTTCTGAAATAAATTGTTTTGTTAATATTCTAATGCTTTTATTTAAATTTTTACTCTAAAGTCTTTTATTGTTTATTGAACTTCACTGTGGATCAATAAATGATGTTTCTCTTCTGATCGGTTTTGGTTCTGATTATTGGACAGTTCTGCATCCGATCTGATTCTTTTGTCACTTCCTGTTTTCAGGTGTCACTTCCTGCGGCGAGCCGAGCCACGCCCTCTTCTCCTCCACCTGAGCTGTGCAGCTCCTCTTCCTGCCCAGAGACCTGATTCTGTTTTCGGGTTTCGGTTCTCCTTCCAGCCGTCCTGCAGGGTGGACCCAGAGGCAGGTAAAGTGCAGATCTACTCTGTTGCCATGGTGAAATGCTTGCGTCTCTCACTGAACGAGAAGCCTGCAGCGGTCGGCTTCAGGCTGGAAATCCTTGGAGTGAAAGTTGTGATTGTAGAATCTGCAGAGATTCGTTTCCGTTTGTGTGAAAAACCTTGAAACGTTTAACCTTCGTACCGACTGAGAGCAAAAAACTGTTTTTAATGACGCCACAAATATGAATCTGCACAGAGCCCAGAATAAAAGTACATTTATTGTTTTATAACAGAATAAAACATCTTGTTTTAAGGGAGCAAAATGTACTGATGAATTCATATCCACATGTATTGACAATGTATTTATGCTTTTACTGTTGTTCAGATTAGTAAAGCTGAACATTTTGCCTTCAGTTGGTGTAAATTTAGCTTTGATGCTGATTTGATCCAACAGGCTCCTGAGGAAAGAAACCGACTGCTGGATCTTAGCTTGAAAGTTATTTAATTTAATTACTTTATTTCATTGAAATCTGCTGTCTGACCTGCAGTTCTGGGTGTTTCAGAACAATTCGTCCTGAATGGACCAAACAAAGAGATTAAAATCGTCTTCATCATCGTCATCATCAGCGTTCAGATAAAAGCTCCCTGATCGTCTGTTGAGCGTCTTGCCGATGCAGCCAGTTTCCTCTGACTCAGACAATCTGTCCTGACCTTCAGACTGTTTTACTGCCACGTTGACCTTTTTATGCAGTTATTATTTCTGACATTTGTCTGGCTGCAGAGAATCGATGCGGAGCCACGAGGTGAGGCGAGTTAGTGCAGGTTAACACGACGGCGGCTCGTCACGCTCAGGTCTCTGTCACTTCCTCTCAATCTGTAAACCAAGAAGAAGAGAAGGAAACTCATGATGGAGGAACTGCTCTTCCTCTAAAATCAACTTCTTTAAAGAGCTAAACATGACGGGTCAGGATCTGCTCTGGGTTCATGAGCAGTAAACCTGCAGCTTTACTAGGAACAAAACAGGAAAAATGACAATTAATTGTGTTAACGAACTGGAAGGAATCGATCAAATTACACAAACTGTAGTTTCTCCAGATGTTGACGCTGCGTCTGGTTAGAAGAAACAGGAAGTGGAGACGATCCTGGAGGTTTGGACTCAGAATGTTGTGACTGGTTCCTCTGCTGAGGCGGCGAGCCGCCGGTGAATCGATGTCTCTTCTTCTGCACATCCATTCAGCAGGCGCTAGCAGCGTTAGCAAGGTCGGCCAGACGTTGCCCTTTCCATCAGCAGTTTCTAATGTGAAACTTTAGTTATAAACTAAATATTTTGCTCAGTCTTAATCATGTATTTGGGAACTAAATATTTAGTTTGCAAACTAAATGTTCAGCTTGTAACCTAAATAAAACAGTTTGGAACATTTTAGATGGATGGACATTTTAGCTCCTGATTTTCTTCTGACGGTTGAAGTTTTCAGTAATAAATAAATAAAAAGATGAAATGTTTTTTTTCCTGTCAGCTGAATAAACCAGAACATTTCCGTCAGATCTTCACTCCCTGCAGCATTTCAGTTCATTTCAGTTCATTTCAGTTCATTTCAGTTCATTTCAGTTCATTTCGGTTCAAGTTGTGATCTAAACTCTGCTGTTTGCAGACGCGGCAGGTCCGCGGTTCCGTTCAGCCCAAAGAGAACCGGATGGAGCTGCAGGACAGCTTTTAATGAAACGCTGCCGTCTCCAGTCCCGCCGGACGGTTTAGAGGAAAGTTGGTTAAAGCGGCGCTGATATTGACTCGCTCAGTGAGAGCTTAAAGCAGCGCGGCGGTGACACTTTTATTAACATGATGAATGCTTTCTGGATGGGACATCTTGTCCTGCCGCCAACAGAAAGCTCTGATTTATGATCGCTTCTCAGGCCGCTGTCAGAAAACAATAGCAGCGGGAATTATCGGGACTGGAGGATCTCAGCAGGACAAATTAATGATCCCGTCACACAGCTGGACTCCTGCGCGGCTCTAATCACTGCATGACCGAGATGTAACTCGGAGTAATCTCCGCTTTGATCTGTGAGGGGCGGCTTCATCACGCTGGAGTGAGGATGAGGAGGAGCTCTCGGCTCGTCTGAGACCTCCTCACTCCGCACTCCTCAGCTCACCTGCTTCAGCAGCAGAACTTCGCCCAAACCTTCTGGACCAATTGGACTGGCCAGCACCAAACCGTGAGACGAACGGACTGAGGAGGTCGACCCCGTTGCTATGCGTGGTCGACCCCGTTGCTATGCGTTGC
>VMRN01000374.1:35864-50527 GCA_010277015.1 Poeciliopsis turrubarensis
GTCCCCGAACCGAAGGTCCCCGAACCGAAGGTCCCCGAACCGAAGGTTCTCGGTTCTGGTCCTCTGAACGTCTCTGAGGGTTTGTGGAATTAAATCTGAGGCTGGAGGAAAGGATTCCCCGTCAGCGCGGCTCACTCTGCTGCACTGACTGCATCTCTGTGGCCCAAACAGCAGAACCACTTCTGACTTCCTGCTGGACGTAGAGCTGCTGAATGTAGAGCTGCTGAACCTCCCTGACCTCCGGATCGATAGACGCTCTGCAGCGTGACAGACAGACGGACAGGAGGAGTGAGGAAGAGGAGTGAGGAAGAGTTTGGTTGAGCCAGCAGCAGCCGTTGTTTCCTGCTCTGAGTCTCAGGAATGTTTTCATCATTTCTGAGTTGGTTTCATTTGCTCTTTATCGTCATCATAACTTTTTCTGCTCATTTTTCTGCTTCCAATGCTGCTTGATTCTGCATGAAATATTCTGTCAGATTCTCAGGATGAACCACACTGTCACTGGACTCTGCAGCGCCACCAGGAGGCCCAGGTCAGGCTTGCTTTTTCCTGGAACGCATGATGACATATTTCTACTGAGGAAGAATAAATATTCAGTAAAGAAAACCAGCATTTTTCTCCTGCTTGGATCATCATTTAATCTGAAAAAAACTCACCAAGCACTTTGACTTGTGTGGCTGAAAGATGCTACAGAAATAAAGTCGCCATGTTTCCACGGTTACACTCATTTACAAATGTCACAGTTTCAAACTAAAATATTGAGATTAAAACTAAATATGTTGGTATGATAAAGCTAAATGCCTCTTCATGTATTTAATAAGTAGTTAAACATAGCTAACTAATATTTAGTTTGACAACTAAATGTTTAGTTTCAAACTAAATAATTAGCTCAGAGCTAAAGACTTTCGAACTAGTAAACTCTGTTTTGCTGCTTGTTAAATATATTCAACAAGTATATCTAGTAAAATTAAACAAGATGACTAATATTTAACTAACCAACTAAACATTTAGTTAACCAGCTACATCTGTAGTTTCAAACTATATCATTAGCTAAATAAAGAGCTAAATATTTGGCTTTCACACTAAATGAATGTTTAGTTTGAATTTAGCTATTTTGTTGGTATTTTTGCTCTGATATGGTGAAATATTTAGTTAGCTTAAAGCAAAATTATTTAGTTCACATCAAAAACTTTAGTTTGAAACAGTGACATTTTAAATGAATGAAGAAAATATGACTTTGAAACTAATTTTTCTCTCATAACTCAAATAATTTCTGTTATTGATGGGCGTCGCGCCTCAGAGTCCTGAACGTTTTGGTCACAGATGCAGATGAAACCAAGCAGCTTCATGTTGCTGAACTTCCCTCCTCTCATATTTCATTGCCGACTCTTGATGTCGACCCAAACTGCTGATCCGTTCTGATCTCCAGAGTTCTGCTCAGAGGTTCTGGTTCTGGCCGTCTCTCTGAGCTTTTTGGACTTTTCCGCTCTGAGTCAGAAGCGTCTTCCCAGAGATATCGGGTCGTTGCTCATCAATATTCACTCATAAATAAATCTGCTGCTGTGGAAACTGACGGGCATTTTTTCATCTGATCTTTTATTAATTTTCCATCTTTTTGTCCACATTTTGTGAAAAAAAACACGTCATTAAAACCCATTAAATTTCACCAGAAATCTGTCTCAGTCACACACACACACACACACACACACACACACACACACTCTGACTCCAACCCATCATCATCATCAGCTCGTTATCATTTCTGGTTCCGACCCGGTCCTGCAGCAGGGCCTCAGAACGATGATGCTGCAGCTCGTTTTGTTCCAGGTGTGATCTGTGTTCAGTTGGGGTTTGTTGGAGAAAATCTCCCAGTTAAATCAGTAAACTGGGAACAGGAACTGGACCGTAACGTGTCCCTGTTCTGTTCTCCTGAGCTGAGCCTGAAGTTCAGCTGGAATGTGACGAACGACCTGAGAAACGCATGAAACCCAGTTCATGACCTGCAGTGGAGATATCGACCCACAAAGTGCCGTCAGTTTTCTTCCCACCGGGAAACATTCTGTTGATTTGCAGCAGAAACGTCCAGATGCTGAGACGTCTGAACGCAGCGGAACGGGACCTTGGAGATGATCGGCACCGAGCCGGACTGAGGAGCCAAAACCACCCAGAACCGACCCGCCCAGAACCGACCCGCAGGAATCGGCTTCGTACTCCGCCTAAGGCAGCTCCAGGTCCCACTGAAGGCTTCGTTGTCTCTTTGATTCATCTGCTTTCCAATCAGATTCTGGTTTCCTTCCTGATGGTCCAGTCGACCCAGTTCTACTGGAACCAGAACTTCTGCTCCACCTCCAGCTGCTGAGGTTCTGACCCAAACCAGCCTGTTTCCCTCCCGGCCTGTGGGGGCGCTGCACCAACAACCACTGCAGGAAACGACACTAAAACCTCTGAAGACGCTGAGAGCAACTTGCTGCTTCACCAGATGGAACCAGATGGAACCAGATCAGAGTTTAGTTGGAGGATTTCTCTTTAGTCTTTGGCTGAAGACCAGGAGCCATTTCTGCTGCTAGCGCTAGGCTAGCATGTTAGCTTTGGTTGGATTTACCCAGAATGCCCTGCTGTAGTCCACTTCCTGCTTTCATTTGCGTCTGCGCTGGATAAAGTAGATGAAAAAATGATTTAGTCGTCATTTTTCTTCCGTTGTTGAAGATTCTCACTGAACAGTTATTGATATTGAAATAATTATTTATTCTGTAATAATTATGTTATCGTCTCTGTCGCAGTTTGAAGTAATTTTCATCTAAACGTTTAAACTCCGATCTCTTTTCCTCCATCTCTGGAAAACCTCTTCAGGTCAGCCTTGTTCTGGGTCTGAATGACCTCTGACCCCAAGGGAGCCACTGATTTATGATTGTGTTTTAACTGCATTGTTAAAACAGATGCTGGACAGTTTTAACAATGCATTGTTTTCTAAGATAAGGAAACACAATGGATTTGTGTTTTTTTATCTTAGTGAATTTTTATCTTGAAGTTATTTTTTTATATTCTATTTTATTTTGTCATAGTTGGTTCATTTGTCTGATTTATCATTCAGTATATATCTATAGATTTATATCTATAGATATAGATCTATATATCTATAGATATAGATCTATATAGATCTATATCTATATATCTATATATCCTCTACCAGAGGCCTGGGAGCTTGAGGGTCCTGCAGTATCTTGGCTGTGCCAAGGACTGCACATTTCTGGACTGAGATGTCTGATGTTGTTCCTGGGATCTGTTGTAGCCATTGATCCAGTTTGGGGGTGACTGCCCCGAGGGCCCCGAGGGCCCCGATGGCCCCGATGGCCCCGAGGGCCCCGATGACCACAGGCACCACTGTGGTCTTCACCTTCCAGGCCCTCTCCAGTTCCTCCCTGAGGCCCTGATATTTCTCCAGTTTCTCATGCTCCTTTTTCCTGATGTTGCACTCGCTTGGTATTGCTACATCTACCACAACGGCTTTCCTCTGTTGTTTATCCACTACGACAATGTCTGGTTGGTTCGCCATTACCATTCTGTCTGTCTGGATCTGGAAGTCCCACAGGATCTTAGCTCTGGCGTTCTCCACCACCTTTGGGGGTGTTTCCCACTTTGATCTCGGGGTTTCCAGTCCATATTCTGCACAGATGTTTCTGTACACTATGCCGCCACTTGGTTATGTCGTTCCATGTTCGCTTTCCCTGCCAGTATCTTGCATCCTGCTGTTATGTGCTGGACTATCTCAGGGGCCTCCTTGCACAACCTACACCTTGGGTCTGTCTGGTGTGGTAGATCTGGGAGGATTTTCCCTCCAGCTGCAGCTCATCAGGCTTCACCTTTATTGATTTATGGATTCAAAACTTTTTAGATCTCGTTCAGACATGTGAGGAACAGTTTCAGGAAAAGCGCAGCAGAATCGTCCTTTAACTGGCGGTAATTTCATCCAAATGACCCCGGTGCCTCTGAGCAAGGCACTGTGTGTTAGTCAACCAGCTGTTGCTTTGGCAGAAAGTCCATGTGACGGCGTTTTCCAGGATTTATCTGCTTGTTCGTCAGCCTGTTTGCTGCTTTCTGATGGATTTCTGATCCGGCCGGACAGAGTGATTCATTTCCCGGCCTGTAATGAGACCAGCAGCGGAGTCGGACGCCTGGAGCGCCACTGGTAAGCAGTCTGTGTGGTTCGACGCCCTCATGATGCTCAGAGGAAGTCGGCTGTAAATCAGCTGCGATGTTTTAACGGCTGCTGCTGCAGCTGTGAGCAGAAAGGAAACCAACATGGCTTCCCTGCGTCAGCGCCGCTGAAGACGGGACTGAAAAAGGAGAAAAACTCAGAAATGTTGAGATTTGCCTGAACTTGGTTTCCAACATGTTAAACTTTTGAACTCAGTTTTTCCTCTCCACTGTCGCTGCATGCATCAGTAGTGACGATTTATTTCCTTTTGTTTTCGAATGTTTGACTTTTGCTGGGAATCTATTAAAAACTGAACTGAATCCTTCACAGAAAAGTGAAACTGATCTGATGAATCTGTTTTATTATTTTATTTTATTCAACTTTTACATTTTTCAGTTGCAGATTCTTTAGACCAGAATTTATTTTTAACTGCCAGGTATTTTGCGCCACAATCCTTACTGTAGCATGTTATTCTTAGTTTTTGATGTATTGTAATAAAGTCGGTTCTTTGTGTGAACCTACATTCCTCCATAACCGTCGCTTTCTAATTCAGGGCCTGTTACTATAGTGATGTGACAAGATAATTTGTCCGATATTGAGCAGAAAGATTGGCCGCCATAGTGTTTATCTGAGCATTAATTAGTGAATCACATCCGTGTCAGGAGAGCCGCTTGTTTCTGTCGCGTCTTCGTCGTGGTGAAGCTCTTCCTCCTCCTGGCTGATCAGATCAATCAGATCAGCTTCCTGCTGGTTAATCTGCGCTTTGGCAGAAAGCCGTTATTATCCGTGTCTGTCGGACGAGCAGAGGATCGTCTGACCGAGTGAGTCTCAGCTCAGGCCGGCAGGACGACAGGATCGTGACAGGATCCTGTCTGGACCGGAATCTGGACCTGCTCTGAAACCTGATCTGATCAGATCCCGTCCACATTAAGCAGTTTTAGTTTTCTGACGATGAAGCGTGCGTTTCTGTTTATTAATATTTTCTGTGGCTCTGAAACATCGTGAGCGTCGCGTCGCGGCGGCGCGTCGCGGCGGCCTTCAGGTTCTGCTGGTTCTATCTTCCAGCTGCAAAATGTGCAAAAGTCTTCATCCAGTCTGCGAGTCTTTCTGAATCAGACTGCAGAGGCTTTAAAACCCATAATTCATCTTCAAGCTTTTATGATGCCGATGAAGTTTAAGTAAATTTTTTGCACCAAGGTCTGAACTTACCTCTTTGAACAAACTCGGACAGACAGTTAGACAGAACCCGTCTGACAGCATGAAGTAGGCCAACATTTCTGTTACGGATGAGGTGCATAGTTAAAGCCCGATGAGTCTGCACTCAGTGCCTCGTCTTAACCTTTTATTAGCTCCACCAGTAAAAGCTTCCTCCACCCGGACTCCCATGCTGCAGATGCTAAAACTCAGACAATAAAAGACAAACAGCTCTTTCTGCTCTGCAGTCATTTGCTAAAAGTAGGAAAACAAAAAGTCGTTTATCTTCCAGGCAAAGTTAAAGCAGCAGCAGCTTTAAACTAATGTTTCTGTCAGCAATTAAGAGCCGACTCATTAATTATTTCTTTGACAAAATCTGTTCTCATAAAGGCTGCAGAGAAGTGCAGCGTACATTTTTATCTAAAGCAGCTTCTCCAAGGAAACATCCGAGGAGCGCTGTTAGCGCTTTAACCCTGAAGCTAACAGGGAGTTCACTTCCTGTTTCTGCTTCCTGCTTCTGTTTCCTTCAGCTTCCTGTTCCTTTTTCTTCACAGACATCTCATTGTGTTCTGTGATTCATGGCTGCTTGTTAGCTGTTAGCATCCCTTTGCTAGCTAGCCGTTTTGTGTCTGTGCCTCCAGTTGAGTTTATAGTTATTAAATTCCAGTCATAATGTCCTTAAAAAGTCTTACTTTTGAGTAAAATCATTAATAGTGACTAACAATTGCTTCGTCATATTTTCAAGCTTCTTGTGACATAACTTTTTAAAGCACTGTTGTCATGGTAATTTAATCTAAGCCGGGATTCAGAGCAGGAATCCTGGTCCAGCTGGAGGATCGTCTGAGCCGGCATTTCACTGAACTGGACTTCCTCTGCGCTGAGTCGGGTTTCCAGGTGAGCCCCCTCCTCCTCCACTGACTGTCTCAGGTGGAGGAGAAAAGAGAGAAACAGCCTGCTGAGAAGCAGAGAGCAGAAAGCACAGATTCAATTTCCTGCAGCGCCGCCGGCCCTGGGGACGGACAACAAAGCCTGTTTAATTTTAATAAGAGTCAAGAAGTGAATCTGCACACAACGCTAATGAGGCTGCACAGCCGACATGGCGGCGCAGCAGCAGGAACATCTGCTGAGGCTGAACGCTTCACGGGTCAGTCTGAGCGTCCGCCCTGCAGAGACGGACGGAAAGACGAGAGACGTTGCAGAAACATGAAGACAATCTGAGGGCTGAGCAGGACTCACAGACAGGACAGAAAAAGACGTTCAAAATCCAGATGCTAAAGGAATGAGAGGAGGAAATGTTTCTGAATCAGATTCTTGTTTTCAGTCCTGATCTAAAGGAACCACCAGTTTCTGAACGTCTTAAGCAAAAATCACTTCATGAAAAATCACGATTCTTATTTACCACAATTCAGAATCCATACGAATCCTGAAATAAAAAAAAATTAACAAATCAGCTGTCGGTTGACCATTTTGTCGCTTGAACGTACACAGGCGCTGAAATCACCAAAACAAAGAGGAAATGACACAGAATGAGATTCACTTTGGTTTTCATGAAATTCCTGGGAACTCCGAGACGACAGCGCTTCATGAGTTCATCGTTCACAAAACGAAGACGGAGAACGTCGGGAAATATGTCGACTCACCGATGAATAAACAGAAATCATGAAGAATCGTTCTGAATCAAATCAAAGATTCCCATCCCTGATGCAAACTAAATGCTGCTTGACCTTTGCCCCCTGTGAGAACAGCCTGAGGAACAGGAATACGGGAGATTGCCTCAGTCAGCCTGAAGAGGGCGCTCTCACTGGAACGTTTCTGATATTCATTTATCTTCTCCAAAGTTTTCTTCCATCAGCCATTGAGCTGCTTACCCATCCCTCCTCTTCCTCCTCCTCTTCCTCGTCTGTATTCAGATCAGCTGCTGTTGAAGCAGCTCAGCAGGATTTCCATTTTCAGCCTGATATAAAATTTATTGCTCGTGGGCTGCTGAGATCAAATACATGTTTGTGCACCCGGCCTGCTTTCTGTTGCCCTCACACACACACACACACACTCACACACACTCACACACACACACTCACAGACACTCACACACACACACATACACACACACACTCACACACACACACTCACACACACACACATACACACACACACTCACACATACACACACACTCACGCATACACACACTCACACACACACACTCACACATACACACTCACACATACACACATACACTCACGCATACACTCACACATACACACACACACACACACTCACGCATACACACACTCACACACACACATACACACACACACACACTCACACACACACGCACACACACTCACACATACACACACACACTGTTATAAACCACTGAACCAGGATCAGATCTGCCTGCTCTTGTTGGAGCAGAGCTGCAGCATTGTCTCTCTTTCAGTCCCTGTGTGTGTGTGTGTGTGTGTGTGTACTTGTATATTGTACATTTAAAGAACCATTATAACCACTTTGACCCACAAATTGAGGTCATGGTGGAAAGTGGGGACATTTTCCTGGCCTCACTTTCTTTTCAACAGGAAAGCACTTCTGCTTGTTTGGTCTCGAGGGAAAATGTGAAGTAGGTTTTAGTTAAAGTTTTGGAATAGACTAGCAATGGCTTTGGTTAGGGACATTTCCGGCTTAACCATAAACACAATCAGTAGAATGAATGGAAGTCAGATTAAAATCATAAATCTCAGATTTTTCCAGTTTAGTTTTTGTCAAACATTTCAGTATTTTTTTAAGATCAAGTGCCAGTTAATTTTTCAGGAAAGATTGAGTTGATGAGGTCAATTAAATTTTTCTTCAAAAGTCAGATCCAAACACGATAGATAGGATTTCTACCCAACCAAACACTGGAACCAAATCCAGCCGGGACCAATAACTGGATCAATTCTCATACTGGGACCAATAACTGGATCAATTCTCATCCTGGGACCAATAACTGGATGACATATGGGGATCTTGGCTCCTCTTCTAGCTTTAGATCTGGTTCTGGAGCAGCAGAATACTCACTAAAATTCTAGTTCTGACCCATTTCAGAGAATAGAAAGTTAGAAATTTCCTTCATTGTGGAAAATTTCTGTGCGACAGCAACAAAAAAGTGACAATCAAAGCCAATAGATTCACATAAAGATGGGATATAAAATACATAAACATAGAATAAAGAATAACAGTAAAGACAATATTTCCACATAAATATGTACTTAGTTATTAGAAATGCAATACTGTGATCCGAGGGAGCGTGTAACTGAGTAGGTTAATTAAAATGCACATGAGCAGTAAAAAGATGAATTATCTACCATAAAACTGCATCAGCAGAGAAGTGCAGCAGCCTAACTCCGTGGTTCATGAGGGACTGGAGACAAAAACCAACTGAGCAGCAGCAGACCTGGAGAGAGAAGATATTTATGAACGTGTGAAACAAAATGGATCAATTTAGAGGTGGTGAAGAAGTGAGAAGTTGCTAATTAAGAGCTAATTAAAACTCAGGCAGCAGGTCAAGTCAAGCCTTCAGCTTCTCGGGAAGGAGATTTTAGCATTCAGTCCTCTTCAGTCCGCTTTAATCCGACTCCAGTCCATCTGCCTTGGAAGTCCAGTTCGGTTGGTGCGGTGTGAACGCTAATCGACCTCTGACCTCTGGTCCTTCAGACCTCGGTCTGGTTCGGTTTGAAAGTGAACGCCAAGCGGACCAGAGAGCGCTCCAAAAGCAGGAAGTGGACTACAGCGCAGGGCATTCTGGGTAAATCCAACTAAAGCTAACATGCTAGCCTAGCGCTAGCAGCAGAAATGGCTCCTGGTCTTCAGCCAAAGACTAAAGAGAAATCCTCCAACATAAACTCTGACGCCTCCATCTGGTTTCATCTGGTGAAGCAGGAAGTTGCTCTCAGCGTCTGCAGAGGTTTTAGTGTCGTTTCCTGCAGTGGTTGTTGGTGCAGCGCCCCCACAGGCCAGGAGGGGAACAGGCTGGTTTGGGTCAGAACCGCAGCAGCTGGATGTGGAGCAGATGGTGGAGTTCTGATTATAGGTGAGACTTTGTTCGTCCGCTGAGTGGAGCTCACACCTGACCCTCCGGACCAGCCTGCTGGTTCTGGATCAAAGTAATTTCTGGTTCCATCAGTTATTCTTGAAGTCTGTTAAAGTTCTTCCTGAACAGAGACTTTCAGACCCAAACCCTGACTCTGTGTAGGAAATATAAAGCAGATGCTAATCAAAGCTCTGCACATCCTGCGTTTTTCCTCTTCAGGATCTAATTATGGAAATCTATACTGACCCGGAGACCCGGCTCATTAAAACATCCTGGTATCCTTGTCAAGTCGGGGCCCGTCACAAACGAGCCAGCGGTCCGCTGCAGCCCCCGACTGATTGCTGAATAAATGCAGGTGGCATTGCAGCGCGCTGCTTGTTAGCATGCTGCGCTACAAACACGCAGCCGAGGCCCCACCTGCTCCGTTTGGCAGAATCCTGATGAGGCGCCACAGGGTCCAACACAAAAGGCTGCATTCTGCCTGAAAGATGAACCCAGGTCACAGCAGGGTTCTGGTTCCTCCTGGACCGGTTCTGGAGCCGAGACCTCCCTGTCTGAGTTTGGATCATCTGTTCGTTTCTCTGGAAGAGTCTCATTAGAGACAGACTTTTTTTAGACATTGGATTTATATATTTAAAACACTGAATTTAAGTTTGTTTCCTTTTTTTACTTTATGTTCATCAAAGTTTTGCCTGCAAAAAATGTTCCTGCATGTGATTGTGTTCTGGTGACCCAAGCCCAAAAAGTCACCATCAGATGGATTTGAACAACTGACAGCCAATCAAATGCCTCTCCTTTGGTCACATGACAAAGCGTTAGCTGGCTAGCATGGCTAACTGTTAAAGGCATCTTTTAGATTCTTCTAAATGGCAGAGAAACATGATCTGAGTTTAATGTGAAAAACTGAAGGAAGAGCAGAGCCTCAGGAAATAAAATTTAACTCATATTTGACTGACTCAAAATATATTTGGCTTATAAAGCATTTTTATGACAACTGAAGGAAGCACAGTTACTGGATTGTGCAAAAAATGGCTCTGTGCCTGGAGGAGAACACATGACGCTGGCCCTTTAAGATGACATCACAGTGGGCTAGAAACCAGTTACATGTTTTTACTGCATCTTAAAACAATGGAAAATGATACCAGTTTAATTTTTGGTTACTTTACCCACTTCTTCTGACTCCAGTGACTCGTTTTAATTTCTCTTGTTTTAGATGGTTTTCTTGCAGGGGTCTCAAACTTCGGTCCTCGAGGGCCGCAGTCCTGCAACTTTTAGATGAGCCTTTGCTGCACCACCTGAATAGAATAATTAGGTCGTTAGCAAGGCTCTGGAGATCTGAGCTACACAAGGAGGAGGTAATTAAGCCATTTAATTCCAGTGTTTTGTACCTGAAACACATCTAAAAACTGCAGGACTGCGGCCCTCGAGGACTGGAGTTTGAGACCTCGGCTTGATGATCAGAATCGGATCAGAGTTTAAACCTCAGCAGGTCTGAATCAATAAATTGATTTTCTTTGTGTTTCTGGTGATTTCTGGGTCAGTTTCTGCTGAATATTGTGATTTTTGGACCTGCTGAGGAAATGATTCGATGCTTCCGTCTTTCTGTTGTTTCCTGTTTCCCAGTCAACAGTGTCCATGTGTTGCTCCTTTAACTAGGCCGCTGTGCGCGCTGTGCTGATCATACTTTCATTAGGTGTTGTAAATGTGACGAGCCCTCGGCGGGCCTCCGGAGGATCCGCAATCATTAGTCTGTAAATCACAGTTTACGGCGGTTGATTGGAGGACATATGCTGCCAGCTAAACGCCAGGCAACAGAAACGGAGGAGGAAGCTTCACTTCGCCACCCAGATCTGTAACGACACTTTAAAATAAAATCAGTTCAATCCAGTCATCCATCCCCACTGATCCCAGTTACCAGTCAGTTCATTATGTTCATTATTAAAATCAGTTCCTATCTGAGGAAACGGAGCAGAGCATCAAATCTTTGACTGTCAGCTTTCAGTCCTCCTGACCTGCAGGGGGCAGCAGAGGACAGGAAAAACTCCAATTTACCAAGAAGAAACTGCAAACAGAACCAGAACCTGGTTGGGTCCAGCTCCCATTTGCCACAAAAATAACCAGAAGAGCTGAAAGTTAAACGTTAACAGCAGGAGAAGGACCAGGTGATGGCAGCATCATGTCAGCTGATGCGATCAGAACATCAATGGGACCGTAGTAGGAGGAGACAGTGGAAAGTGAAGCCGTTCTTCAGCTCTTTGGTTTTGATCTTCCGTTTCTCAACCAAAACTCAGATTCGTTTCTCTGTTCGGCTCTGATGCTGAACCTCGTCCTCTGGGTGAAACGATGAGTCAGGACGTGAACAAAGCCGCAGCCAGCTTTCTCTTCTTCTTCCTCTGTCCGGCAGCCAATGACGGCTTGGCTCAGTTTGTGCTGCGCGCCATCAGGGAGCAGCTCACAGTGTCGTCTGAAGGCCGGCGCTTTGTTCTGCGGAGCGGATTCGCTGGATCGCGGCCTAAGAGCCGCCAGCCGCCACGGCAGAGAGACTGAAAACCTGGAATGGATCCGCTGGATTCAGTAAGGCCAGGCGAACGATGGCGAACTCTGGCCAGTGCAGCTGCAAAAACAAAAAAGGAGGAAATTTCAGCCAAAACACTGAAATTTGTTCTCTTTCAGTTCTGAAAGTGGAAAATTAGTGAGAAAAAAAACTCATAAATGTTGAGAGTAATCTCTGAACATTCCTTGAAAAAACTTGAAAATGTCCTGGTTTCAAAAGTTGAAAATGTTTAATTTGATCTGAAGGAAGCCAGTGAAGGACTGCATGATGTAGAACCGGCTGGTGTCTCAGTTCAAGTATCTCGGGATCTTGTTCACGAATGAGGGAAGAAGGGAGCATGAGATCGACAGGCGGATTGGTGCAGCGTCCGCCGTGAAACGGGCACTGTACCGGTCCGTCGTGGTGAAGAGAGAGCTGAGTCAAAAAGCGAAGCTCTCAATTTACCGGTCGATCTACGTTCCTACCCTCATCTATGGTCATGAGCTTTGGGTAATGACCGAAAGAACGAGATCGCGAATACAAGCGGCAGAAATGGGTTTTCTCCGTAGGGTGGCTGGGCTCTCCCTTAGAGATAGGGTGAGAAGCTCGGTCATCCGGGAGGGACTCAGAGTAGAGCCGCTGCTCCTCCACATCGAGAGGAGCCAGTTGAGGCTCGGGCATCTGGTCCGGATGCCTCCTGGACGCCTCCCTGGTGAGGTGTTTCGGGCACGTCCCACCGGGAGGAAGCCCCGGGGAAGACCCAGGACACGCTGGAGGGACTATGTCTCTCGGCTGGCTTGGGAACGCCTCGGGGTTCCCCCGGAGGAGCTGGAGGAAGTGGCTGGGGAGAGGGACGTCTGGGCCTCCCTTCTTAAGCTGCTGCCCCCGCGACCCGATCCCGGATAAGCGGCAGAAGATGGATGGATGGATGGATGGACATTCAGAGGGAAATGATGGGAACAAAATGAATCCAAACAGGTTAAAATGGAGGAGCTCACAAAGGAGTGATGCTCCGTTTGTTTCACATCATGTCAGCCGAATAAACCCAGAAACAGAGCAGCTCTGTGAGCCTTCCTGTTTCCACCAGGAGAAACTTCCTGTTTCCACCAGGAATAACTTCCTGTTTCCACCAGGAGGAACTTCCTGTTTTCTGCTACTTCCTGTCTGGGCTCAGCTCAGCCCCGCCTCTTCCTGTGAATCTTCTCCCTCTGAGCTCATCTAAATTCTCCCTTCATCCTCACCTTCGTCTTCGTCTTCAGAAGCCAGGTGACGTTCAGGGCCGTAGGACAAATGAATTACCAGCATCAGATTAGAGAGAGGGGCGAGCGAGCGGCTGATGAATTATGGAAGCAACAAGAGAGCTGATTTAATGCCAGACCCTGGAAAAGGCTTTTAATGTGAAAGGAGCTGAGTGGAGACGTGTGTGTGACCGACCTCAGGTGATGCCAGATTTAAATGGTTTAGAAGGTCAAAGGTCAGGAAGCGTCTGTGTTTTCCTTCAGGACCAGAGAAAAGCAGCTGCTCTGACCTTCTCGGCTGGTTTGGGTTTTTCTGCTCTGGTTGGTTCCAGGTTGCAAAACAACAGACATTATAGAGGAAACCTGGAGTGATGCCTTGATTCTCCATGGCAACCCACTCTGCTCCTTCAGACTAGCCAGCAGCAGTTAGCAAGCATCTATGAGCTCATGATAGGAGATGCTGCTCACAGGTAAAAATGTTGTTAAAACAGGAGCCATGTTGCGATGATTTTCTGGAGGCGGAGCTTCAGAAAGAGCAGCACCTTCTTAAAGAGGCAGAGCCCCAATTTCAAGGCGTTAAATCAGGAAGTAAATTTCTTTTGAGTCATATTTGATATATAAACACCTGAGTGTATCATAGTCACTGTGCTATGAAATGACAAACGCGTGCCTCTGTCCCTTTAATGAAAACCTGGCGGTAAAGTCAAAACATCCAGCTGGATCGCTAACCGAATGCTAACTGGAAGCAGCTCAGAGTGATGCTGGGATGAACTGTATTTATTACTGATGATGTCAGAACTTCTTTTTCCCTGTTTCAGCTAAAGGTCAGAGGTCAACATGAAACCTGGGTGTTTCTGCTGATGGATCTGCGCCTCTCTTGTGTCTACTTCCTGTTTGTCTTCAGTTCCTCTTTGGCGTCTCTGCAGTTTTAGTTTGTTTGGTTTCACCTCCATAAAGTTCATCTTTATGGATTTTTAGATCTTTTGGGGCTTGTCTCTGCAGTGAGGCCCGGTCAGAAGGTTCTGGTTCTGGTATCGCAGACGTTGTAAATCACCTCCTGGTTCCGCCTGATTTATCCGTGAAACGGGACAAACGTCCGTCTCTGCTCGACCCGATCGGTGTCAGCAGAGGAGCTGCAGGCCGGTGCCGAGAAATAAAGGCTGAGTGAAAGTGAGACGGATGATGAAGATTAGAGGATGAAAGGAGCGAGCAAGCGAGCGAGCGAGCGAGCCGTTAGCAGTCTGAGCGCGGAGTCATTGTTTCACAAATAAAATGATAATCATCATGTAGAATCCATCAGAACCGCCGACAGGAGCAGCCAGTCAGTAAGTGGAGCTTGTTGCTTTCTGCTTCATTTCTCCGTCTGCAGGAGAAAAACAGCGAGTTGATGAACGTGTGTGTGTGTGTGTGTGTGTGTGTGTGTGTGTGTGTGTGTGTGTGTG
>VMRN01000375.1:11191-22310 GCA_010277015.1 Poeciliopsis turrubarensis
GTCTCAGTCTTTGTCTCAGTCTTTGCCTCAGTCTTTGCCTCAGTCTTGGTCTCAGTCTTTGCCTCAGTCTTTGCCTCAGTCTTGGTCTCAGTCTTTGCCTCAGTCTTGGTCTAGGTCTTGGTCTTTGGGGTCTGAACCCAGCCGATGAGAGAAGTGCTTTTTAAGCCACATGTCCCACAGACTGGTCCCCATAAGCAGGACAGAGTTCAGCTCTGATCTTTAATTGCAGTTACACATTTAACACCATTTCAAGTTCAATGTCAAAATCACATCAATACCTTTTTTTAGTTTCTTTGATTTAGCATTCATTTATAAATGTATGATAATCACAACTTATTACTCTTATTATAATCATAATGTGAGTTATGATTCCAGATGTTCTGAAAAGAAACCATGAATAATCTATTATTGTAATTAATTGATACCAAAAGTACAGTTACTTGTTTTACCTGCAAGTGTTCCCACAAGTGTAAGTATTATGATAAGTAAACCAATATTAACATAAGCATTTTACTTTGAATCTTATCTAATTACTCAAAATGTTTAGATTTCATTCTTTAAAACTTTCATGCTTTGAAACAAGAAATATTCTCAGCTACTTGTATACATGTGCAGCTGGAAACCTGCTGTTTCTGTCTCATGACTCTCAGCAGCCTGAGTGATGTAGCAGAGGGAACATGATGGATGCCGGATCTTCCAGCAGCAGAAACTTTGGTTCCCTTTTACATTTCTTCTGAATTTCCTGCTGTAAATGTTTCACTTTATCTTTTATATTTTTAATTATTTTACAGTAGAAAAATACCTCAAAAGCAGGCCTCGTTCTCGACCTGAATCATCCTCAGCCTCTTTAGTTCAGTAAACATCCTCTGACCTCTGACCTCCAGCTGCGTTCTGCATGTTCAGGACCTGAACTCACCGTCGGTCTGACCCACTCCACCCGGACCAGGTCGGCGTGCTGCAGGATGTCCCTGCCGATGGAGCGGTGGTCGGGGGGGAACATGTCGTCGATGAACCTCACCCGGCGGATGAGGCAGTACTCCTTGAGCTGCTGGAAGTCCTGGTTCAGGAAGTTCTCGGGGTTGGAAACGGTTCCATATCCGTCTTTAGAGTGACGAGCACTGATGATGTTCATGCAGGCGCCTGGAGCGAGCATGGCTGCAGCGTCCTGCAGAAAGCACAAGCAGTCTGCCTCTACACATCACTGAAGCAACAGCAACATAACCCTGACACTGACTGCGCTTCTCACTACAGCAAATACTTCATAGATCACTCTATTCACTGAAGCAGCTTCCTGCTGTGAACACGACAGCGTTACCTTTTCAAAGTTTCTGTTAGGATCTCGCCTGGTGTTGCGGAGTCTGGTTTGAGGGCAGACTGAGGAGAAGCTGCAGCTCCTTTATAGAGCCGCTGACGCCGCAGGCTGTTCTCCAACAGGCTCAGGCAGCTGAGCTGCCATTGGATGGAGGAGCAGCGTTCAGACCTGCACACGCAGTCAAGCAGCAGTCTGCCACGCATGAAACCACAAATGTTTGGAATGATTTGCCAAAGTTTGCTGAATTTCTCCAAGCTACTCGTACAAACAGCATGAATCAAGTGCAGAAGCAGCTTCTTCCTCAGTTCCTCTGTAAAGTGAATCTCTGTCGGTGCCTCAGCATGAACCTCAGCCAGGTGTGTGACCATCAGACACGCTTCTCTGGATTCTTAAAGCGTTTTTGGAAAAGATGCAGAAAATCCTGAAGCACATCAGAGATTAAAACTGTCAAGGAAGGAGTTTTTAAACTGGTTCCTGAACCACACAGAGCTCTCCTGACCTCTGACCTCTGACCCAGGGCATCAAACAGCAGAGTTTGATTATAAAAATGAATATGTTTCATATCATATCTTCAAACTCTTAGAAAACAGACATGAGCAGTTTCAGTACCAAACCATTTGTTACACTCAATATTTTCTCATTAGTTTTCACCTTCCTTAGTTTTAATAAACTAAAACATTTTCAAATGAATAAATGATTTATGCACTCTTAAGACTACAATTTAATATATAAAACCTACTGATTACATGAATTTTAATCAAATCATTATTTCTAAGAAAAATGTCCTACTGATTAAGTTATGTATTGATTAAACCATAAATCTAAAACTACAACTGAAGCCAACCCAAAACAATCAGAATCTGTTTAATATTTCAACACGCGCTAAAGTTAGACATCATTAAAACTAGCATCATATTTCCAACAGTCTGCATAAAGACTCTAAGACGGGGCCCTCTGTGTTTGGGAGGCTTAAACTCCCTGCAGAGTTTTGTGGTCCAATAAGCCGATTTCAGAGAGGAGGCTGGAAGAAAACTCAGATTCCTGTTTGCTTCTGCAGCTTTATGGAAACTGAACAGACACCAGGAGAAGTGAAGCCACAGACTTTATGAAACGGCTGAATGTTCACAGCTGTTAAACTCAGCAGGGCGGCGAAGTGTTTCTGTAAGGAAACAGTTCAGGTTGGTGTTTTTATCAGGGTCACTTCTCTGCTGCTCCAACTGCTTTGATCAGTCGGGTAATTATTGACAGGTAACCCTGCCATAAAGTCATAATGCAGCAGCAGGTTCACCTGTTGGCCCAGGCAGGAAGCCACAGTCGGCTCCAGGTGTGGCTCACATCGTTTCTCTGTTGCTTCGGATCTGAAGTCTGGGCCTCAAGGTAAGCTCGAACTCTTTGCTCCGGTTCTCAGTGCAGGACACACAGCAGCGGCTAGCGGCTAGTGGCTAGCGGCAAGATTCTTATTTACATGTTTAGTTTCATCTGAGGAGCTGACGCTGTGACACACTCGGACTTCTGGATGATTTCTGTAAGAACTGCATAGCAGACAGGTACAGGAGGCGCTAGGCATGATGGGTAAATCCCTTAATAAGCTCACCAATCAGATTGGTGAGTTTCATGTAAACTCAGTTGTTCAATCGTTGTCTCTGTAGTTCCTTCACATGGTGTGGAAATGCTTTTATTTCCTCTTTGAACCATTCCTGAGATCTAGTTTCGGTTTTCTATGCTTCCTACGTTTATTGTATTTCAGGCTTGGACTTTTCTTGACCCGGTTTTAGGAGTTTCTGTTGATGATTCTTCCGCTTGAGGCCAAAGATCAAACACAGGATGTGTGTAAGAAATGAGACGCTCCTCATTGTCCCTGCTGATCCAATCACAGGATCCAACCTATTGGCCTAGTTAAATCCTGTTGTCTGCTGTTTTTGAGCAGACAGTAGGTCAATGCTAAAAATGCTAACTGTGCAGAATGCTGCATCCAGGTACATTAATGGGAAGACATTCCAGCAGCTGGATGCCAGGCATCTTTATGCTAAATGGCTCCTGAAGCAGAAACATCAGAATCGGGACTTCCGGTCATGTCGTGGTGCTGAACGGACATGCGGTGGAGCCCTCTCCAATTTCCTTCTAAAAAACTAAATTAACAACCTGTATTATTTTGCTTCTCGTTTCTTTAGTTAACTGTACTAGTTATCGCTGACCAAATGGCACCAAAGAACTCAAAACCAACCTCCAAAAAGGCTTTAATAACGGCTATGTTGAGCCCAGCGCAACAGTCTAGGAGTAGCAAGCTAGCTAGCGTTAGCATGGCCTGCAGCGACGGGGCAGCTTCTCCCCCCGTTGGCAGTGACTCTTCGGATATGCCTCCCGTCAACAACGAATCCAGAGTCGCAGAGGGTGATGGTCTGGCGGCCACGGAAGCAGGTAGCTCTAGTGACCTCGTGGCGGCTATTAACTCGATGAAAGATGACTTTGTGAAGAGATTTGATAGCTTGCTAACTGCTATCCAGGGGGTGCAATCGGATATGAGAATTGTTGCCGCGCGTGTTACACAAGCGGAGGACAGAATCGGCGCGAGCGAGGATTCCATTGCTTCCCTGCAAGCCGATAACACTGCTACGAAAACTACCATTGAAGCTCTGCAACTAAAGATAGACGACCTGGAAAATCGTAGTCGCCGTTATAACCTCCGTCTTATCGGTCTCCCTGAGGGGACTGAAGGTTCTGACATATGTGCATTTTTGGAGAAATGGCTGCCTGAGATGCTTGGTGCAGAAACGTTCCCGACCCCGCTGATCGTAGAGACAGCACACAGAGTCGGGCGGGTTGACGCTGCGGGGTCACGGTCCAGGTCACGGCCCTGAGCGGTGGTCATGAAGCTGCTGAACTACGCTGACAAAGTCCGGATCATGAAGGCTGCCAGGACGAGGGGAGAAATACGTCTGAAGAATAACAGAGTCATGTTCTTCCCGGACGTTTCTGCCGAACTTCTGAAGAAGCGCAAGATATTTGACCAAGTGAAAAAGGATCTATCTTCTATCTCTCTGGAGTTACCGGAGCTGCGCTACGGTGTTGTTCACCCGGCCACACTTTTGGTGACCTTCAAGAAGAAACGTCACGCTTTTGACAAGGCAGCAGAAGCGAGTCCTTCGTCCTGCAGCTCCAGCGGGAGGTAACCTGGTTGAACCAGGTAGAGGTCCAAGAAAGGTGAACAATTATGTGACGTTGTCTAATCTTATCTCACTGGGTATGCAAATATGGTCACATATCTGTAAATGCACTTCTATATTCATATCTTTTCAATTCTTTGACTTGTTAGTTTATAATGGTTATAAATGCAGCTCTATTTTGTGTTTAATACACTTATGGTTAGGATAACTAAGGTTAAGACATGTAAATGTGTGTTTATCTTCATTATAGTTTATTGGTTGTTAAGTTCATTACTGATTTTTTGGGGGGCAGCGGTTTGATGGGTGTGAGGGATTTACCCCTCCCTAACAGGTGACGCGTTTGTACTTCTATATTCCAATTTATTAAGTGTATTTTGTTTGGAGGAAGTAATTTGCTTTGTTTGTCTTGCTTTAATCACTTTTCTTCTCTTTGAGGTCACCTGGTCATGTGTTGCCATGGAAGCGCGCCCATGAGCAGTGCTGATAAGGACCTGGTGTTTTCAATCAACCTCAGAATCTAGTGTTTGAGAGGGAAGGGAGATGTTTTTGGATTTAATTTGGGGCCCAGATTGTTTTTGTTTTAGTTTTGAAGTTGTTAGTTGGAATGTAGATTTCTTTCTGGGAATATAGTTTAGTACAAATGTTTTTCTACTTGTAAATGTTGACTCCACCCCTTAATTAGTTTAGAGGAAGCCAATGCTTTAAAAGGCAGGTGTTGTAGATCAGAGCGAGATTCTCCCTCTTGCGTGAACATGGCATGCTGTAACCTGGAAGAATATGTTTGAAAATAAGATAAAACAAATGAGAGCACTTCAACTGCTGGACTTTGTCTGATTCTTTGTTCGCAACCCTACAATGGGGTTTTTCTATATGCTGTTCCTCTTCGTCATGAGTGCTGGGGTGGACCAGCGGGGCTTCATGGCCGAGCCTGGATGGCTCCTTGGGAAGTGTTCTCAGTGGGTTGGGTGGGTGTACTTCGTTTGGGGATTTACACTCTATTGTCTAATTGTTGTTTGTTGTGTCTGTACTTTCTTGTCTTTATTTGTCATGTTTTCCCCCTGCAGCTCACTCTTTAATACACATGCCATGGCTGAAATAATTTTTCCTTTTTTCTGATGGCCTCTGACCTTCAATTCACCTCTTGGAATGTAAGAGGTCTGAATAAACTTGTCAAACTGAGACAGGTGATGAAACGGATTCAACAATTAAAGGCTAAGATAGTTTTCCTCCAGGAGACTCACTTGACCTCTGATGTCAGTAGAGTGAGCAGAAGATGGCCTGGTCGGGTTTTTCGACTTCCTTTAGCTCACACTCGAGGGGCGTAATCACACTAATCCACAGCTCGGTGCCATTCCAGCTCATCAATGTAACTGAGGATCGATATGGCAGACATCTAATTGTACAATGTGTGATTCTGTCTGCGAAACTAAATTTGGTCAATATTTACAGGGCAAACAATGATAACCCTGCTTTTTTTAGACACCTGTTTCTGTCTGTAGCATCGCTACCTGGAGAGTACATCATAGGAAGTGATTTTAACTGTACGCTCGCTCCAACGTTGGATAGATCAACAGGCAAAGACGTTTCTCAAGCTCAAACAAGGAAAGAATTACTTAACTTTATGAAAGAACTCAGTTTGGTTGACATATGGAGAAAGATGCATCCTAATCAGTTTTCTTTCTCATGCTATTCTGGTACTTGCCAAACATTTTCTAGAATTGATAACTACTTAGTCTCAGCTGATCTAGTTCCACACATTACTAACAGTTGGTATGACAGCATAGTAATACCTGATCACACTCCGGTGTCATTCTGCCTTAGGGTTCCTAATCTTTCCTTTTCATCTAAGTGGCGTCTACAATCAATTTGGCTTAGGGACCCAGATTTCATACAATTTATTGGAACAAAAATAGATATGTATTTTGAATTGAACACTCACCAAACCTCGGCTACTGTGAGATGGGAGGCCTTTAAGGCATTCTTAAGAGGCCAAATGATCAGTTTCACTAGCTTCAAGAATAAAACTAACAAACAAGAATTGGAACAACTAGATAGATCTATTAAAAGCACAGAAATACAACTATTTCATAACCCAACTAAACACAGAACTTCTTAGGTTAAGAGCTAAATACAACATGCTGTCTACAAATAAAGCAATTAAAAGTTTAATGAGACTAAAACAATCGTACTTTGAACAAGGTGAGAAGGCTAGTAAATTGTTGGCTTGGCGTATCAAACAGGAACAAACAGATAAAGCAATAAACTCAATTCAAACAGCTGAAGGAGTGTTGACATCTGACCTAAAAGAAATAAACAGCACGTTTTCATAATTTTACTACAATTTGTATAGCTCAGACTACTCAGACCTGGCTCCCCATGCACAGACTGTTTTCTTGGATTCATTAGAATTTACTCCCCTAGATAGTGAATCCTTAAACTCACTTGATTTTCAGCTCAATGCACAATTATTATCTGAGGCTATATCCGGTTTGAAAGGTGGTAAAAGCCCAGGGCCTGATGGAATCCCAATTGAAATATATAAAATTTTTCAATCCAAACTGATAGCTCCTATGCTTGACATGTATTTGGAATCCTTTAGTAAAGGATCTCTCCCTCCTTTACTTAATACAGCAACCATCTCCCTACTCTTGAAGCCAGGTAAACCTGCAACTCAGTGTAGCTCATATAGGCCAATTTCTCTTAATAATGATGTTAAAATTTTGTGTAAAGTGTTAGCTAGAAAGTTGGAGCTACTCTTACCCATGTTGATTCACCCCGATCAAAATGGTTTTGTACAAGGAAGACAAGGTTTTCACAACATCAGAAGGGTGTTTAATGTAATTTTTGAGAAATCTGGAGTTCCAGACAATGCCATCCTGTCGCTGGATGCAGAGAAGGCCTTTGACAGGATAGAATGGCAATATGTGTTTGCTGTTATGGAACGCTTTGGTATAGGAGGGAAATTTCTTAGCTGGGTAAAGCTAATTCTAATCCACAAGCTGAAATTTTAACCAATGGTCTAACTTCATCTCCCTTTAAGTTGAAACGTGGAACGAGGCAGGGCTGCCCCCTTTCTCCTCTGTTGTTCACATTAGCAATCGAACCTTTAGCTATGGCAATTCGTAAACATGATAATATAACCGGTATAAGATTAGGGAGCTTAGAACACCGTATGGCCTTATATGCAGACGACATAATCCTGTTCTGCTCCAGGCTGGGTAACACTGTGCCCGTAATAACTGATTTAATTAAGTCTTTTGGAGTTTTTTCAGGATATAAGGTAAATGATGCTAAATCTGAAATACTGTACCTATCAGAAAACGAACGTCTCAATCCTCCAATTTCAACTCCATATGTAGCGTCTAAGCAAGGATTTACCTATCTAGGTGTTAAAGTTACCCCTACAATACATAATATCATCCCAGCTAATTATAACTACCTTACAGAATCAGTTATGCAATTAACAGAAAGATGGTCCAGACTAGCCATTTCCTTAATAGGCCGCGTCAATATCATAAAAATGACAATATTGCCAAACTTTTTATACGTTTTCCAATCAGTTCCACTTTCCCCTGCCCTCTCCTTCTTTAAGGAGATAAATAAAACTTTTTCCAACTTCATCTGGAACGGTAAGCGTCCTAGAGTGAGACTATCCCTTTTATATCTACCTTATGACAGGGGTGGTTTACAATTGCCAAATTTATGATGGTATTTCTGGGCAGCCCAGATCAGGGCAGCTATGTTTTACTTTATTTCCAGAGAGCCCCCAGCGTGGGTTACAATGGAGTCCCAGCATATCTCTATTCCTATAAACTTATACTTGTATTCATCAGACAGGAAAAAACTTATTAAACAAACAAAAAACCCTTTTCTGAAAAATACAATGCTTGTCTGGCAAAAAGTACTGGATCATTTGGGAGTAAAGCAACAGCTATCCCAGTTCTCACCCATTTTGGGAAACAGGGACTTTGGTCCAGGTAGAGCAGAGCCAGGTTTTAAACTCTGGTCTGCTCAGGGGTTAGCAAAGGTATCTGATCTTTTTATAGGGAGAGTATTTATGTCATTTGATGAACTTAAAAACAAACATGACATTCCTACTAAACATTTCTATAAATATCTTCAAGTTCGGAATTTCATTTTATCCAAGCAACAAAATAATCTTGAACTTCCCTCTTTGTCTTCACTAGAAGACATTATTGTAAGTCACCTATATGACGGAGGACAGGTGTCTCTAATTTATGCCTTGTTGGTTGACAATTGTAAAGAATCTTCGACTAACATCCTAAGAGCATGGGAAGCGGACTTGGGAGAGAACTTGTCGAGAGAGGAATGGTCAGTAGCTTGCACTTCGATTCATACACAATCTGCTAACACCAAGTCCAAATTATTACAATACAAATGGCTGACTAGGCAATACATCACTCCAGCCAAATTGCATAATTTTAACCCTAATATTCCTGACACTTGCATTAAATGTACTTCCCAAACAGGTTCTTTATTTCACTGCATGTGGGCATGTCCTCGAGTGTTAGCGTTTTGGAAAGATGTACTGATTGTGATGGGTCAGATGATTGGTAAAAAGGTTCCTTTGGATCCTAAAATGTGCATCTTGAATATTTATCCTGAAGACTTTGTTATCCCAAACAACTTGAGATCCTTACTTAATGTCTCCTTTTTGGAAGCTAAACGTTGCATTGCACTCTCTTGGAAGAAAAGGACAGTATGTGGAATTTCACAATGCACCACAAATGACGTTCTACTTTGCACTTGAGAAAATCAGTTACTTTAGTAAGAATAAGCTTGATAAATTTTGGGTGGTCTGGTCTGTCTTTTGCACTTGGTTGTTTCAAAATGATGTCCAGCTTGATGGATGGAAAGAGGGATGGCTATAAGGCCATATGGTGAGTCAAATTGATGTTTATGTCGGTTGGTCAATTGAGGGTCTGCTGCAAACCCCCCCCTTTTTTTTTTTATTTATTTTTTTTTGTCCACTCTGTGTATATGCCCTTAGGGTTTTTGTCTGGTCTCGGTCTATTTGTAAGTGTATATTTGTATGTTCCCTGTTCTTTTACACTTTTGGTTTTTGTAAGTGAACATATGTATGTTTCTTGTTCCCCTGTTAAAATCAATAAATAAATGTTTAAAAAAGAAACATCAGAATCGGACTGGAGAGAACGGACCGGACCGTCGGGTCCAAAGTCCTCCTTTCCCAAAGGGAAATTCAGATGATGGGAAACCTTGGATTTTATTTAGGAATGAAGGTCAGAGTCTGGAGGAAACATGAGGAGCAAAGGAACAAAGTTTCACCTGAAAGGAAAAAGGTTTAGTTGGGAAATCAACTGGAATATGGAACTGGACCTGTGGTCCCGAACGTCTCCACTGCCGGGTAGTAACTGGTTACTAGTTAACCCGGTTTTAACTAGTAATTAGTTAGTAGTTACTACCAGAAATGGCACATTTTCACAACTGGTGAACCACTTCTGAGTTTTGCTGTTTTCTTTTACTCTTATTTCCTGTGACGCTCGTTACACTGAGTCCAGCGACCTTTGACCTGGACTGTCTGTAACGTGCCCAGCCGTCAGCCCGCAGCCATGCCGCCTCCAGGAGCCTGTCTGAACATCATGGAGGCCCGCCATCGCCGGGACGGCGTCGGCCGCGCCTGCAGCCCCGGCCGCCTCTTCGGACAGGACTTCCAGCAGCTGCAGGAGTTCTGTGTCAGCAGGCGGCTGAAGTTCATTGATGACATGTTCCCGCCTGACAGGAAGTCCATCGGACAGGGAGTCCTGAGCCCCTCGGACCTGGCCCGGGTCGTCTGGCTCCGGCCAGCGGTGAGTGGTTTCAGATTAGGTTGATCGGACGCTGCAGGTGTCAGATGGAAATCCGGTTGACTTGTTGCTTCTTGCAGAGAATTGCTCAGAACCCGTCCTTCGTCCTGCGAGGGTTCTCCAGGTTTGACTTTGGTCAAGGAGTTCTGGGTGAGCCCGCCGTTCCTGTTGTTCGCTGTTTCATCGAATTTCCTGGTAACTTGCTTTTCTCTGAGCAGGAAACTGCTGGTTTTTGGCGTCGATCGGCTCGCTGACGTTCCAGGATCAAATCCTCCAGCAGGTCGTCCCTCAGGAACAAGGCTTCGATGAGAACTACTGCGGCCTGTTTCATTTCAGGGTAAAACACGTCCGTCTCCATGGAAACAGGCCTGGCAGTGGTTTTTAGAAGCGCTTGTCCTGCCAGGCCGTTGGTGTGAAGTCCCGGATGGAGTCGCGCTGCCGGTCGGAGACGTTCCTCCGGGTAAAGGGCCGACCCTACGCCTGCCGCAATGTCTGACTTTACCAAGACGTGACGATGGTCTCAAAATGATGATGGCATTTTGAGACCATCGTCAACTAACATAATAATAATTATGGTGATGATAATTAGTATCAAGTGTTGTTTTCCGTGTGTTTATTTTGAGTTCTGTGCTCTCCTTGTTGTCCCGTCTCCCCCCTGGTTACTCCCAGGTGTGTCTCGTCTCCTTGATTAACCCCTGTGTATTTAATCCCACCTGTGTCCTTTGTTCGTCGTCGTCGCTCGTCGTCGCTCGTCGTCGCTCGTCGTCGTCGTCGTCGTCGTCGCTCGTCGTCGTCGTCACTCGTCGTCGTCGCTCGTC